>JASVER010000117.1:2659371-2703548 GCA_030449065.1 Oceanodroma leucorhoa
AAAAAAAAAAAAAAAACAAACCACACAACTCTACAGAAAAACTAGTCGAAAAGAGGCTGACCACATATGGAATGCACAGTTTAATTTTTTCCCCTTCACTTTGTTCTGGTTTTCATTAAGCAAGAAAACCCCTGAAGTTTTTGGTGGGGGTTTTTTTTTTTCAGTTGTTGGGGTTTTTTTGTTTGTTCTCCTCCCCMCCACCACCAAAAAGTACTCAAGTCTCATTTTCTTAAGTCACCGTAACCTGGTTTGGGAAAAGAAGCTGACAAGCACACAATACTGAAATGAAAATACTCATTTAAATTCCACAGTTTTTCAAGATGTGCAGTTACTGAAAAKCTAGAAAAAAAATGAGAAAAAACACAAACCTTGAAATAAACAAGTCTAATAGTGACTCCAGTGCCACGTTAAGAAAGTGGTTTTCTGTACCGTGTTTTATCCATTAACATCTGTGACGCTAATCGTCCTTGCCATGTTCCGATGAGAAACCTCTCAAAGGAACCAGTGATCTTGGAGACAGCAGCTCTAGTTATTTTYCAGTGGTAACTTTACGCTGGTCACGTTGCAGATCTACCAATGTTAAAACTATCAAAGGAGGACTAGAAAAAGACAGTTTGCCACATCACATTGGTCGGTGGAAAAAGAGCCATGTCAAAGAAATCCACTGGTACCGATATGAAAAAAAAGCAGCCCGATGAGGTAAAGAACTGCAAAACAAAGTCATGGTTAAGGCAATGACTGCCAAGGAATTTGCATTGATTCCAGTATTTTTGAAAAGGAAGATGCAACTCTGGATTCTTCCTAGCTGCTTCCAAATGCTAYGGCTAAAATAGCTCATTGTGTAGGACAACATCCTTGTAAAAGAAACTTTTACAGTTTCAATAACGTCAGTTATTGTTCAAACTTACTATGATGAATAAAACAGGGCAAGTTTTTGTACTTGAATATCCATAGTGTTATCAGGAACCCTGTTCTCAAAAGTAAAGGCAAGACAACAGCCAAGTCAAGATGACAAAAATGAAGGCCTAAATGAAGCAGCCTAAAAGACAGGGAATTAAAAGGATAAAGCCAGCAGATTCAGTAGTTACGTTGCACTGTAAGGTGCTCATCAGAAGGTAAACCAGCACGCAAGCACACACCAGAATCAACAGAAAACCTGTCGTTGGGATGAGGGAACCTGGGAGAAGAGAAAGTTGGAAAGTCTTCAAAAAGTATAAGGAAGTTTGAATGAAATTGAAAAATAAACTGCTAGCTGTATCTGAAAATAATAGCTATACATAGGCAGCCCAAATCTATGCTGCTTCTGAACAAAACTTCTCAACAGTGAAGCACTTAAGCCACGCAGACTGATCAGAGAGAAAGCAAGGACAGAGTCCTAAATCAAGCATCATAGCGGGAGAGCAGTACTAGTCACCCCAGCGTCCAATTATGCTGGAGTGAAATAGTCCTACAGAAAAATCAATCAGAAAGCTGTGGAAAATGGTTTTAGGCAAGATTGAGACTTCAGCAAAAATCTCTGCTGCATTGAGCTGTGTTACAGTGCACATCAATAAGCCCTCTGCTCTCCCAAGAATATTCCTTCCAAAAATAAACTCACCATGAACAACCACAACAAGCTTCCTCTTTACATAATGTTTCAGGTTAACTACTTTTTACAGTTTGACGTAAATTTATCTATACTGTAAAATAAAGATCAAGGTTGTCGCTACCACCCCTGCAAAACAACTTTCCTTCCAAATTTCCATGAAATTTTTTTTTTCTCCCCACTTATCTCTAATAACGCTTCGTTTGAATTATAGGCCTGAATTGCTCCAGAGATAATTCCGGTCCTGAAATGACCAACAGACTTATTGGTAATTGGACATAACTTGCTACTTTTACCACCAGAGTTACATTTCACAACACCCTCCACCCCCTCAATCAGAGATGCAGCACTACAATCTCCATCAAGATGCTGTACTTTTTCTTTCAACTATACAGGTAAGTTCAAAARTAGAAAAAAAATCCTTCTCTATTAGCTAATTTCCTAATTACTGGAAAAGGAGTATCCTCCTGCCTCTAGCCCCCTGCAAAAAGAATGAGATGCATATTCTTGTCTCTTCTTAGATTTAAGGGCTTCCCATCTCCTCATCATGACCATAAACTGTGTCTTTTCTGCTGCTGAAAACAAACCTGAAGGACTGGACATAAAGTTTCCATATTTCTGGGTCGTATGTTTTCCTAGAACATACCTGGCTATGATTCTGAAAGGAGCCATTTAAAGCATATGCAATAAAGATTTAAGCTGAAACACTTCTTGAAAAATAAAGTATTTCAACTAGCCACACCTGAAGTTCTTGCACCAGGCCTAGTGAAGGTATTTCAGCAAAAAACATATGCCAAGGTTGGGTTTTTTTGTGTTGGCTGGTTGGTCTGTTTGGGTGGGTGAGGGGTGGTGTTTTTTAATTTGAAAGGCTTCACTGCAATTATTAAAAGAACTAATTACCATGAGTGAGGAAGACCACAAAGTGACCTGGATGACTTCTTCCAGTGCCAAAGTATAGATTTTTTAAAAAATTATTATCTATTTAAATATGAATAGCCCATAAAGAGCTACATTAAGATCTTTAAAGTGATCAGACAATGTCTGCAGCACAGGAAGAAATATAAAGGCCATTTTCAGCTATAGTGCCTCTCATAGCAGATACAAGATACTCTTTAGCATTAAATTTGTTATTTCAAATCAGGTCAGAATTGCTCAAAGCTACATTGATTTCACAGCATTTGTATAGAAGCACAAAAATTTGGTCACATCTTTATTACCAACTAGATTTTAAAGAGATTTTCACTGTTTTCTTTTTGCTGTTAGGATCAATTTCCTAATCTTAAAGAACATTACAACTATTGGCCTTTAGTCAGCAAATGTTTGGAAGCCCCTCAAGTCTACTACTGACATACCAGACTTATGTTCCTGTGCGCTTCTTCATGCTTAGCTGATCATCTTCAAATGACACAAATGGGAACAAACTGGGGGGGGGGAATATCATGAAAAACTCACCTTCCATCAAAAAGGAAACAGAACTATCTGCTAATTTCCTCATTAGGAAAAGCAAACACAGCAAGCCCACTGCAGACCCTCAGGTGCTACCTGTCTATGCTAAACACCTCAACATTTACAGAATTAAGACAAAGAAGCTTGAAGCTTTTACCACTGACAAGTTTGCAACAGTTGACAAAGCAATCTATCGGTAAAAAAAGTTCAGAACTACTCTAGCTAATTCAATTTAACTTGAAATGTTYAAGTTACAGCTTACAGCCTGCACGTTAACTACATCACGTGCTTTTATGGCTTGTCAGAGTTTCTACACACACACACAAAAAAACGGACTTCTAAAACTTGCTACTAGACACCTTGCTTCTTCTTCTCCTTTTAACAAAATCAGCATCACTTCACAGAAAATATGAACTACTTCCTACATACAAAATTTGCATAAAACATACTACAGGAACTAAGACTTGACTACATCTAAGGCCACRTTTACACTTTTACTGGAACAACAGCTATGCTCGGAAAAATTGTCTTCATTTGTAAACAGTTAATATGGGCKTAATTACAAGTATATACTTACAAAAATGTTTACAAATTTCATGTATTATTATTGTACAAGTTGTTCCATAACTGGCAGAACCAAGTTTGGTTTTCTAGACACCAGTGGCCATCACTTTCTACCAGGCAGTTAGCGCAGGTTCCTCTTTCAGCCCTCTTGCCTCTCTGTCTTCCTGAAAAGCATGCTCAGCATAAGCCTCAAGGCAGACAGACTGGATGTTRATTGACAAATGGACCCTATCAGAGGTAATCCTTGACAGAATCTCCCTATTTAGTATTTTTTCTGAAAGAAATCAAGTTCACATGCTGCCAGACTGCCCCATGATGTGAATGAAAGTCCAGTAAATGGGAGCAACTGGGAGATTCACTTCAAAAATGGAATTAAGATCAGAGCTAAAACTCCCTTATAGATGCAACCATTTAGCACACTGTTTTGCCAGACCAGAAACACAAGTGAGACTTGCTAGCCAGTAACACTTGTGCTAACTAATCAGCCAACCAACCATAGAATAGAAAAAGCTTATTTATATTGTCCCCCAGGGAGAGAAAGTCAAACAATCCTATAAAAATTTTGCAAAAATAGCGTCTATATAATTACATGACATTTCTAGTCTTCGGCATCTTTTGAAATTCTTCAAGAGGTCCCAGTGTCATCTAGTGAGGTGCTGGAGTAAAAGTGATCTGACAACAGGCAGCATGATCACTGTTTCTTCCACCCATAAGAACGAACAGCAAGTGTTCTGGTGCCAGACAAAAGATATGGGGAAAAAACAGCACTGATACTTTACACAGACATCTACAATCCTGACTTAGGCTATAAAAGCACTATTTTTAAAATCTGAAAGCAGAATACTTCCCTAGTCTCAAGGGGCTCTTTTGCATGATCACTGCTGGCCTTAGTTATCTAAAAGCTTTTCCCTAGATAAACTAATTACAGGAGTATAATTTATATTCAATCCAGAAAGGAAACAAGCCTCCCTTCTCCCCTTTTCCTCAAAACTTAAGGGTCTGTCTTCCCACACTCGGGGATGGGAGTGAGGAAGTAAGCTTTTATTCAACTAAGAGAGGAACACACCCAAAACAGTTTTTTCCTTATATTATATTTCAAATACATCCGTATTAATGCTTTTGGACTCCAGCTTCCTTACACAAAACCTTGCTGTTGGCCTTTTTACTCCTCTTCCCTTCAGGTGCAGCAGCATTGTTTCATCTCCAGCAGAACACCACTTTCTAGTCCTCATCCCCTCAGACTACCTAAAGCAGCCCCCACTGAGTCAAGAGCCACTTTCACTGACCCCACCAAAAMACAGCAGTGGTTTGCCAACCAAGGCAGCAGGATTCACGCAGAATAGCAGAGACGCTCCCCCTTCCAGAGCCAAAGCTGAAAGTTATAATAATGGTGCCTTGGAAGTGGAATATAATTATTGGGAGCAACCAGYTGACTCCACTATCAAAGAGGGACTAGAAATTAGTTCTCTTAACCTCCTATTCAGGAATCCCGCTCAAGAAAACAAACCTGAAATAGCCTATGTAAAACCATGCAATTTTTGCAACCACACTCCTGCTCTCAGAGATTTCATAACCCACTGAATACATTTTATTTACAATTCTAACATCAGCCCATTGACCCAGGCAGCAACAAGCTGCAGAATATGGTTAGGCTATTTTGAGTAGTATTTTGGCAAGTATATATGAATGTCTTATAAGAAAATGATTTTAGCACCTTTGGATCATAGGGGAGGAAACTTAATGCAATCTCTGTCCTCACCGTTCTGAAAATGAAGGATGGCACAGTATGTAGCAAACATACTCCTACCTGGAAYGTGTTATTATGCACCAGATCTCATAAGACTTTATAAAAAACAACATATTTGAGAACCTTTTTGCATATAAGCTTTATGTAAAACTAAATAAATCAGTATTACTGAAAAACAAAATCAAAGAACCCCACACCACTGCAGCTTTAAAGTTGTCCTTATCTTTTTCACTCTCTTCTTTCTAAAAGCACTATTGGACCCAAAGCATAGATAAAATACTATTTTAGAACTTCAGTGCATTTAACTGAGAAGAATCAACATTAAACAACTACTACATTTCATACCCTCAAACAAAAAGTGCCAAAAAAAAATATGCATGTAACAAGACAGAAAACTCTACTAATTCATCCTGTTTATAACATACACAAACAGTGCTTAGTTTTGATTTATGACCAATGCTAACTCCTAATTAGCAGGCTTAGAACCGAGATATTAAGAAGYCTGTTCTGAAAGGCAAGCTAGAGTAGTTTCGACAAGCTTGAGTAGTTAAATTATCAACATAGTATAAGTCATAGTCACTATGCATAAACTCAAATATGGCCAATGGGGAATACAGATATGGTAAGAAAAAAAAAATCCCCACCGAACAACCCACACCACCTTTCAAAAACAGCATTACAGAACAACTTACGTACACAAATAAAAAAGGTAAAATTTTACTGCGTTTTAGAAAAACTTGTACTTCGTTGGGAACTTTTTTTTTTATATAAAGTATTCAAAGTTTTATTTGCTACTTTGCAAGTTTCTTAAAAAATTGCAGAACACAGAACCATAACTTCCATATCCAGGTTTTGTTTATGAAAACCATATTCCTATACTGAAGGTCTCTATAACTAGCTTAGCGTGAAATTAAATGTCTCAAAATAGCTGAAGGGAGCAAAGAGCTTAGGAATAGCTTCCATGTATTGCTTTGCATTCTTTTCAGCCATACTGGACTCAAAGTAAAACCAGTATGATCTGCTGTTCTGGATGCAGCTGATTTATTATGATCTATAGTTTTAGATGGAGACTTCAGATTAAAGTGTTATGCCAAACACCCTTCTTTGAAGCCAAAACTGACCCAGCTTCTCAACAAGCTATAAGGCAAAAAGCAAGAAAACCCTTTAGAATGGCAGTAGTCAACAGATCCATAGCATGATTCGGACCGTGAACAAATGGACCACCACATCTGTGCAAGAACCAATTCTGCACTCAACCTTTAAGGTGCCTGCCCTTTGTAAGACATGAATCATGTAAATCAGAAAAAAAGAAGAGTTACCCAGAGGATTATCGAATGTATTTAGTGATACTTTGATGACAGAAAGGGCAGGACCAAAACACATTTAAGCCTTCAAGAGGAAACACCCAATGAACTCACATGTAATAAAAACAGCATAAAAGCTTCTSATTAAAAAGGTATGGAGAAGAATTTATGCTTATAAAAAGGCCACATGACACAATATTCAGACCAATTCCAAAAGCTTAAGTGGAACATCAGCAACTGAATTCATTCTGAACAGAGTGCCTATGCACAATGTCCCAGGCACGGCACCCACCCTACTCAGCCAGCCAGACAAGAAGCCTCCCCTAACAGATCTGCTGCGTAACAAACTGTGTTAAGTGSCAACTCATTTACCCTAACCTTTTAGGGAAACACTATATATACCRCCTCTACCTCGCTCAACTGCATGATTCCGATGTGTCCTCTTATCCTCATTTGCAAGGACTTCAGTCACCTCAAGAAAAGATCACAAAAAGCTGTGGTATTCAGCAGGTTTGAGGTAAGAGAAATCCTTGCGGGTAGCAGGGTACCGTCTGACAGCCTCTCGTGGCACACTGCAAGAGGCTGAACTGAAATTCACCTTTGTTAGCAGATCTGACCAAGGAAACTTCTCCATGAACCACAGCTCTCTGCTGTCCCCCYACCTTATCACCAGCCAGCCACGTGGTTTCCACTTCTTCAGCAGCACCCAGTGCTAAATCTGAATTGTGGGATTCGAACTGAGAGGGCAGCATGCAGCTGTCTGGAATATCTGTCCCAGTTGCATTTTTCAACCTTTTTATCCATGGAAATTCAATTACTAATTATTTTTGCAAATCAGAATTTACATCTCAAGACTAAGCAGCAATACAAGAAGTTTCCTTCATCTTCTGTTTTCACCTTCCCTTTCAGTASTTTCCCACCTTCACACCCAGCATATCAAGTCCTCACTTTCCCCCAGAATAGCTTCAAGAACCACAGCTTTTGCTTGCTTCTAGAAGCAGATAACTCTGAAGCCATACATATTTTTTGACATACGCAGTCACTTTGCTAGAATATGTGGAAAGAGCTAAAGATGTTTTTGAACAGTAACAAAAAGCCTTCCGGAAAGGGTCCAAAGTGCATCAACAAAAAAGCTGCAGCCAGAAACATCAGAAACRAGATCTCTACAATTTACTGGACATGAAAGGATGCTAAATATACTCAACAGCACTGCTATGACACAGCAGCTTGAACAAAACAGGTAGAAAGGCATGTAAGATACGTCCCTTAATCTTCCATTGTCAGAAGCATAAACATCATCAAGGCACAATTTAACTAAAAAGTCTTATGTGATCATCTACAGAAACAAAGATAGTCTTTTTAGTTATCTTAGTCATCTTAGCTGGAAAAGAAAAAATTTTGACTTGCTTATTTCTCCTTTTTTTTTTTTTTAACAAAAAAGACACCTCATTTCAAAGTTTCTCACTGTATCAAGAAAACCCAGCTGAGTTTTTAAATCTTTTTGCTCTGTATGTAACAAAATCTATCATAAATCTTCAGCTATGAAGAAGCTTCACATGAAAAGCCAAAGGGGGGAGAGGGGGGGAGGGAGGAATCTTACACAGCAAATTGATATTGCAGTTCATTACAAGCAAGAAAAGCTGCCTATTTATGCCTCTTCATAATAAATAGGTAACSTTTATTGAGGTGTTCATGTCACTCAGACAATACTGTCAGTACTAGTACACACACCAGAAATACCTTATGTGAAAAAACAGGTATCTTAAAAAGATAGAGACTTCATGGGGAAAATTCTCAGGAGAGGAAATATACAGCTATTACTGCCAACCCAAATTTGGGATATACACAGCCCTCTCTAAAAGATACCACAATCTGCAATATTTCTAACTGTGTCAAAGTTAATCTTTTCTGTAGAGTTAAAAGTGCTAGAGGCTCTCAAATTCTTACCCAATAAGAGCCAGCCTCAAGCTTCATCTACAGTACACTGACAGTGGGTGTTGTTGGAACAATGTGTCTACCTGAAGAAAACAAACAGCTTTTAAGATGTRACACTTTTTCTAGGAAGTACTGACTCTTCTAGTATACCTGCAAAGGTCTAGTTCTCAGTAGCTGGACAATTAGCAAACCGCCTTCTCCTCCTTATTAAAAACCTACRAAGAACAACAAGAAAAAAGCAAAACCAAAAAATCCCACCACTTTATTATTAAYTGGATAGGGAAGGTGGTTATGGAGAATTAAAAGTTTTACAGCCAAGGATATGGATGAAAATGCAAATTAAGCCTTTAACCATTTACCTGGAGAGAGAGGGCGACTTCTCAAGAGGGAGCATTCCATAAAGCATGAATATGAACAGYATATAGAACAAGTTATGAAATGCCTCCCTAAAACCACAAAATGCAGTCAGTAAAGATTCATCTTTACTGAGGCTAGGGCCCCAACCTTAGTGCTTATTTTTGCRTTCGGCAAGTCAAGGATAGCCTAACCTTAGAAAGATATATCTAAATTAAACCACTTAGAAACATGCAAACAAGTAAAAAAACACAACATCTTTAGTGAAGCATGGTTGTTGAGCTTTTATTTTTTTTAATTATTTCATTGTAATAAACTATTTATTTAAATATTAATCATATTCAACATTCATGAAATTGATTTTACTTTTTTTTTTTTTTTAAGCTGACAGCAACAGTCATTTAAGGAAACTGGCAAATACACAATGTTGACAAACAACCTTACTTGAAAATGCAGAAAAAATTCTCTGCATCTGCCATCAAATCATCTTACTTACTAGTAACAGGGAAGCCTTTCTTGCCCTGCTTTCCAATGGCACAAAAAATGATGCAATAACATATCAGTTTTAAAACRCTAAAGGAATAAGATAACCAACTACAGGTTTACTCATTAATTGTATGATCTTTAACAGTTTATTAAAAGAAGACATACATCGACAAAGGTCTTCACACTCTGCATATTCAAACTAGTGTCATTCAAATAAAACCTGTCATTATATGCAATTTAATCAAATGCTAGTTTCTATCTGAGGCAACCCTATTTAATCTTTGGTTAAAAAACTACTTTTTAATAAAATATTCACAGTATCTGGTTAATGAGAAACTGAAAGTGGCCTAACTTCACCTGATTAGCAACTGCAAAGCATGTCAGGACACAAATTTAGCCARAGAAAAATTCTAAAGGGTATTAGATTCACAAAGATTTCAGAGTCCTTTCAAACTATCAACAGCATCTTCCACCTTCCTGAACTCTACTTCTGGTTGAAACAGTATAAAAGCATTTCTGTAGTTCAGCCTTTTTTGAGGCAAAATGAAACTGCCTAAACAGTAAAATGAGAAAGCTGAATGGTAAAGACTCCTGTGCAGCATCTCATCCATATGATGAATCTCTAGATTATAATGTTGTCTAYCTCTGGAAACGCTTGGACTACCAAGTCAACATCACAAACTGAATTGACAGAAACATTTGTCAAGTRATTTTAATAACCAGACAGGAGAGCCTATGTTTCATCAGAAGTTCAAGAATGCAACAGATACCAGACCACTGTATACATTCATTTATTCAGTAAGACATGTGCATGTGTTGGACCAAATATGCTCTACCATAACTACAGTATTAAAATATGACTCTGCAGTGAACATCAGCAGGATAGTCCTGTTGGATTTGACCCTTGGCTTTCCAAACAGTGGTGTACAGCAATAAAATGACCTACAGAAAAACGAACTGACATTGTCCACAAACTCAGGGTTTTGTGTTTTCCTTGCCTTCCTCCACTTAAAACCTACATTGCTTCCCCAGATATTACATAGCCATAGGTAACATACAAAAGACCTTCCAGAAAACTCCAGTATCAAGTGTGACCCCAAGTACAAGGAAAAATAAAAAAATCTGGCCTGAAACACAACTGCTCTTTCAGCATGAACATAAAGTCAGACAATTGCTCACTACCATTTTAAAAGAATTCAATAAGCCTTTTCAATAAAAGCTATGCACAGAACTTAAAACCTTTAGTCTGACCAAATGCTCCATACCAGCACCTTCCTGAAACACTCATAAACTGTCATCAAATGTGACTTCAAAATAGGACCTAGCTTATTTTATCTAACCCAATATYCTCCTCCTGACAGAGAACAAAAGCAGATGGCCAAGAAAAAGCACATGRAAGTGCTTCGAACAAGGGCTGGACCAGGCGGCCTTGAGAGATTCCATCCAACCTGAACTATTTCACGATTCTGTAAAAAGGCATGCAAGCAAGCAGTGATATTTCCTTGAAATACCATTTATCTCCCAAAGTTTACGGTGCTAGTTGATAAAGATCTTCATTTTCACCTCTTAATGACATGTGCTTGTGAGAAGTTACAAATAGTAAACGAGAAAGCAAGCATCATCCACAGTCAGGCCCTGACGCTATTAGACTCAAAATTTATTTCTCAAAAACCAAAGGCACAGACTTCAGCTAGTCACAAACTCTGAGCAAGAAATGGCTGCTTAACACTTATTAGCAGGAGGGCTATTCTGAAGCCTTTTAAAAGTGCTCTATAGATGCACAGTCAAGAAACTGCAGGAGGCACGCAACTGGAGACCTCTTCACCCATCTTTACAGATACCTGCTTTCTCCAAATTAGTACCATGTCATGATTTCAGCTACTGTCCTTATGCTGATCCTCCTTCTGATTTCCTGTATTTTCTACTTATCCTGCCGTCTGTATCCTTGCCTGGTCTCAGTCAGCCACTCAACACAATTTAATAGGCATTAGAAAATACAATTACAGCACTCTACACTGTGGCCCAAAAGCAAATTACTTCTAAGAAATTATTTTTAGCAAAAAAACAGACAGATAGAAAACTTCAGAAGAGTGCCAAAACTGAGGGACAAGAAGATATAAATATACTGCCTAGAATTTTGTCTGTTGATTACATAGTACAGTTGATGTTTTAAACTTGTAGATCTCAACTCCTTTCTAATTAGACAAGTGTATAAAAATGTTTTGCAATTAGTTGTAGAATAAATGCTTTTGTTGTTATTTAAAGCAGAAGCTGTTTTTTGAGTAGAACCTCAAACAGTCCAAGTATCTGCAAAGTTCATAAAATACTTCCTCTGAGTCAGTTTTATTTTATTCAGTTATCTGAATGCTTGCCATTTGACATAAAAAAACCAAAGCAGATAAATTCACAGTCAAATAAAAATTTGGACACTGCCCTTGGTTCAAACCACACTCTAACAGTATATAAAAATCACCACCTTTTACTTATTGTATAGACTGAAATAGCTGTGAAAATTCAAGCCAAATTGTTCCAATTCAAGGAATACCTAAGGCTAAAAACTGGCCCAATCATCCAAGTCTCAACTCATTTCTTTGCACTCAGCCACTAAAAATGTTTGATCATTGAGTAACCTCACTATTAAACAGTTCAACAACAGCAGGTAAAAGGATCAAAATGTACAGAGCAAGAATTGTATTTGAAACACAGTGTGTATTTCCTCATAAGAAAAGTACATGGATTTAGTTTTCCAACCACTAGACTGTGTTAGTCTATTAAGTGAATTAGTAAGTAATGTGAATTATTGGATTAAGCTCTACCTGTATTGTAGCAGAAGCAGGTATTGATTTGCAAAATCACTGACAGAAGACATTTCCCTGCAACGGCAATTGGTTTAGTTTTTTAGCCTCAGTTACTCAGGAAGAAGTAGGAGACAAAATATACCCTTGAARTAATTGTTCGAACAAAAAATTTACATACTGTAAGCACCCCAGACAGTGAAAGAATAAAAATGGAAAAATTCCAGCACAACTTTACAGAACAAGTGAATGTAAAATGCTATTTTTATTGATACAGTAATCGACATACAGGAGGGGATTTGGTGTAGCAGGCAAGACTGTGCTCTTCAAGGTCTGACTTTGCTAGGGYTTCACTAAAGTTAATCAAAGGGCCACAAACAGTACTGCTGTGGAACATACTTGGGGTGTGGGACAAGAGGCTTCACTCATCCTGCTCAGGCTAACCCCTGCATTAGTCCCCTCACGCAGGCTTCAGAGTACATGGAAACAAGGTGGTTAGGATTTTGTTTAACACTATTTCTTTCTGCATCAGAAGACTCATAMTAACAAGGTTACCTGTGGCATTTTCAGAGCAAGGAGTGCCAYACACTAAATGTCTACAAAGAGAGGATATAAATTTTTTTCACGACTTCAGTTCTGTTGCTGGGAGCACAGAAGAATGGTTAGCCACAAACCTGTGCAACYATCTCAACGGTTTCTACATTCCCTGAGTCTTTGGCCAGAAGTCTGGAGACAGAAGATTAGAATTCTGGTGACCAAAATGTAGTAAGTTCAGATGGGAAATTCCACTAAAAGTAGTTACAATTAAACTTGAACACTATTTTATGTCTCTAACCTCTCCACAGGTCATTAMGCAAAACACCATCAGACATTATCCAAGACCCAAGAAAACTAATGTTCTGAGTCAAGCTTGTCTTCAGGTCCTTTAAAGAGCTCCTTCTGTTATTTGCTTGTGCTATCCTACATGAAGACAATTGTATTTTTACTTCAGGGTATGACATTAATTGCTCAAAGGTCTCTTCGACAGACTGTGCCATTTGTCATGTAAAGCATTTTCTGGGGGTGAAAAAAAGAAAAGAAACCAAATCCTCTTCAGCAATGGCAGATGTAAATAGCTAACAAGGAAAACAGCGAAGCAAAAATAACCGGAAACTGACAATAAACTTTCTCATACCTTAAACCAAGGAAGAACAGATGGTAAAAGAGAACTGCTGACTTTCAAGACAAACAAAAAAGTTTACTCTCTGAAAACCTACAGCTCCCTTTTAACTCTGCAGCGTGGGACAGAAACTTTAACAATATCTCCTCAACAGAAAAATCACGTAGATGTGAAGGCGAATTAATGGATCGCAGTTTAATACAGATACAAAGTAAACATTTTGCAGMTTTACATCATAGGGTTTGAGGAGATATTTATAGATGAAAGCTTAACTATCTCTTTACCAGAATGTTGTATCACAGGTGAACCATTCAGATCTTTCATGAGACAATTTCAGAATATTCCTGAGATTACCTCATTTGTAATAAAAATCAGATTATTCCAAAAGAATACAAATCCAACTACGTTTGGTGCAATAGTTCAAAATCCRTTAATTTAGTGAGCTGTTGGTCTGACTGGCGACAACCAGAGCCCTGACAACAGGCATTTCCATCACAGTAGAACAAYGTAACATTTTGTTATATCACTGGAAAGTAACATTTAAGGTCAAAAATACAGGTCTTAAATGGGAATAGATCAAGTACAGCAAGTTCCAAAACATTGGAACAAACTGAAGATCGATGTCACCTGCTTCTAAAACACGTGGTTCCCTACCACGCTTTTGAATACAAAGCATAGTATTCCTACCTTGAAAAATAGAAGACATGGGCAATGTGGATCAAGGCAGTAATAATAATCTATGCATGTGTGCAATAAATTCCCTTTGTCGCTCCATGCCATTTGAGCTTATCAAGTGTCACCAACTGTTTACCTGATAATTAYATTTTTCAGCAGTGGTTTGTTTCACAGTTCATTTTAACACAATGCTCGTTAGCCTGTACTGCAGAGTGCTCCACGACATCCAACAACTGCTTTCAGACCACTGAATTACTGTTTTTTAACTGACTTAGCAATAGAAAATGGACCCAAGAYTCAGGATTAGCCCATAAATTCAAAACTTAACACATAATGACTTCAGACTGCAAAACTGCTATTTTAAAAAGCACTGCTGTTTGCAGTTAGAGATGTCACCTGGGAATGCTTCAGAGTCTTTTTCAAATAAGCAAGCTGTCACCTTACATAGAAAGCAGCACCACTTCACGCATCCCAAGTAGTAAAATACCAGAGCCAGATGCTGTTAGAACTGACACTTGCTGCCTTTGTCCAGCACGCATTTATTTATGTCCTCCCGTTACATTGCTTCTCATTCTGCGGAAGGACACGAGTTTAATTCCCTTAAATTGCAGACCATTTCTGCCCTTCTGGAGAAGCATCTGCCACACGAAAAACACTCGTTTAGCCTTCACAGCAGAAGTTTCATGAACAGAAGTATCAGAATGATGCACTTTGCATTAGCTTTGATGCACTTGTAGTTTCGGTTATAAGATGTCAGCATAATTTCTGGCTTAAAGCCTCATCAATGACGGAAGTCAAAACTTCAGTGATAAAGCCAGAACTGCTTGTGAAACTAGGAAGTCAAAAAAAACTTTCACTTCAAGCTTAATAGAGGGAAGGAACTACATTGAATGACATCATTACACACTTCATACAGCTTRTATCAACACTGACAGAGCCTTAGCACTATTCCAAGATAGATTGTTAAGAGTTCTTACATTTGATCTCTTGGTATGCATAACAAAACTACCTACAGTGAAAAACTGGGATGGAAGGAAAGGCTGACAAGAACTCAAACGAAAAACTAATTTGATGAAACAGTCAGCTTCAGCAGCCCATCTCACCTCCAACCACTGATAAACCTAAATATTCTGCCTTAAGTATTATATTATGGTAAATAACTGGAAAAAACAATCAGACTACAACACCAGAATAGCAGTGAGAAAAAAGTTATTCTTAGAAGATGTTCATTCTCTTTAGTAAAAGAAATTCTAGACAAGAGTATGGTATAAACTCTAATTTGTCAGTAAATGTGCTCAGAATCTCAATAGAAAAACATCCGAAACCCAAAATGAAACAGTTCCTTGCAATAGCCATACTACATACAGAAAAACACTGGAAAAAGGAACAAAATTTAACAGCTTCAAATGAATTCACAGTGAAGATTCRAACTGACTATTGCAAAATCAGCCAGAGGGAAAACATGCATATTGAATCAGAAGGGTCACATTTAATGGGTCACAGTGGCTTTACTACAATTGGATATTTAGACCACAAATACTCCATCCAAGAATATCACTTTGGTTATAATATTAACCTATTCATTCATGAAATTGTCAGCATTTTTTGATACAGCAGGCTAGCCTAGCATTTTCAGCCAACAGGAAGCAAGAAGCAGTTCTCAACTCATACAGCATATTTATCTATACAAAAAACTGACATCGACTTTGACTCTTGCTCCGSGCTTGTAGCAAAGTTTGCCCCCAAAACAGCCCTGCAGTAAACTGACACCTGATTATTCAGAGCTAAGGAACTGGAAACAGTAGTAGTGTGACTTCTAACAGGTCACTGCTTACAAGACGTGCAACATTTRGCGCACACCCTACCAACGCACCGCGACTGCTCAGGACAATCTGTTGACTTTTGAGGATAGAATCAAAACAAGTGTTGGCCACCTGATAACCAATTTAAGAAGTAAAACRTATCCATTAGTTAGGTACCTTCTCTAAGATGTGTTTGAGTTCACACATTACATTAAACACCATTATACCTGAGTGACTAATTATTCTAATATCAAAAAAACATACTCATTCATTTCAGTTAAATTGCAACCTACAAACCTGCCACCAACAGGAACAAGTTCAAATGCTGACCTCACCATAATGAACAAGCGTACTGTAATATATGAAATACTAACAGAGTAACTGTGTGTTTGTGTGCATGTGCGCACATATTCAGATGTGTAAAATCAGCAAGGACATTTTTATTTAGAAATAAAATGAAAACTGGTAAGGTAGGATAAGAAAAACCACCTAGAGCAAAAATATTTATCTAGTTAGAAGCATAGCAAAAGTTACAACTGGCCTGAAGACAGCTAATACCGTGACAGGATTAATTATGTAGGTAAGTACTGAAAAATTCCACAAAACTTAAAAAAAAAAAAAAAAAAAGAGAGACAGTGAAGATGACACCTACACAATGCAGAGCACAGTATCTCATTAGATGGTTTTCATGAAATTCCCTGAATTCACCTAGTAGAGACCCAGTTTTAAATACAGATAGATGTAAAAGAATTCATACCGTTTGTTGTGAAACTGACCAGGAAATGATATATGAAACAGAAAAAAGAAAATGTTTCCAACAGAATCATCRCTTATTCAAAGAAATAAAAGCCAATTAGGTTACAGGCAGATTTTTGCCAAATTATGGGTTCACATCCACACACTTAGGTAGAAGTCTCTTCCCTCAAAAACCTTTGCCAGGAAACAAACAAAGAATTTTAAAAGAGAAATTAGCCTCTGACCAAAATGCTGCCACACAAGAAACAGTTCAGTTTAGTTTAAATACAACCACCAAAGCTTTACAAAACCTTTCCTTAATTTTTCAAAGCAGTATTTTAATATGATAATACTTGGTACTTAAGGTTAGTTGTCAGAACTCAAGATTCGTATGACAGCAAGCATCCATTAAGAGATACCATRCTGAAGATGGCTTTCATATAATCTACTTAAGCAGCTTTGCATCTAAACAGTTAATAAATGAAACAAAAACCCAAAGGCTCTTTAAAAGTTGTCCAGTAAGCACTACCGGACAATTTGTAGTTGCAATTAAYGTTGTAGCTGCAAACAATTAAAAATTGAGAATTGAAGAGCAATCATTTTAAAYACCAGCTTCAGTTCTGGCCATTAGAGTCTTTAAGCATCCTTCAGTACAAGTCTCAGCTATTGCACAGTGAGGGAAATATTTAAAATGAGCCTAACAAAATTAAGATAAAATGTTTTGTTTTGGTTTTTTTTTTTTCATAGAGTGATTAAAAGCCACTACATTATGTGCAACATGTCAGAGTATTTGAAGAGCTATGGTTTCTAGATAAGCTCAAATAGGTAGATTAAATGACTTCCCCTGACTCTAAGTTTCAACAATAATACACTGTAAAAAGTTTCTCTTCCTCCACCAGTTTTTAGACTTTGTGCAGGTTTCTTTCCCTATCACTAGAAAAAGGCACAGGAAAATACCACAAAAGAGGCAAGAAGAGCAAGCATGAGGGAGGGGGGAGGGGGGGAGGAAAAAAAAAAAAAAAGAAAAACACACCCATACAACCAACAAGGAAGTATGAGAGAAGATTTTCTAATTGAAGCCAAGTAGTCACATGAATCTATACTTCAAGCTCTCACCTGAAAGTAACTCAGTGGCATTGMAGGCCAATCTAACTCACTGTTAGATTACTGACCTTTCACATCTTGAAGAGATACTCACTTCTTTTCCACAGAAAGATCTTCAGAGTTCATCTATTCTGCCTTCTCAAAAGAAGTTTATCAAYTTCTTTTCACAAAAAAGAAGTGATATGCTATCGGTCAGGCATTACTCCATCAATAGAGATTACTCCAGAGGAATGTGTCATCTCTACGAATACCCTGGCTCCATTCTGAGTTCCACCAGTTTTCTATTTATTTCATTTTTATCTCTGACAATTCTCCTGAATTAAATATATTTTGCTTTCGCATCTCCATCAGGTACATGTAAGTATTAAGCTATCAATCTGAATACTCTGTAGACATCATTGCTAGAACACATATCCACAGGACSAGTACATGAGAGGCAGTGAAATTTTTTTTTTTTTAAGGTTACAAAATTCTTCAAAGAACCTTTCTTATTTCTGTACATCACTGAAACCTCATAATGCTGTCAACAGAATACCTGCAACTTAMAATTTTATTTTTTTTAAATCTGTTTTCCTAAGGGAGCTGTATCTGCCACGCAACAGCTGAACCCAGACTACTACTTTTCTTTACGGAAAGAGTACCCTGGGAACTGGAAGTGTGCTGTCCAACCTGGCCCTAGCCCCGTGGCACAGCAGTACCGGACAGGCAGTCAGCTGTCATGCACGTATCTCAAAATGGGCTGCAGCCAAGGTCGTAGCATGGAACACCTGACAGTTTTCAGAGAATGGGAGAATTAGAGGAATTGAGGTATTCTGAAGAAGTGAAGTTACAGGGTAAAAAGAGGTAGGACACATTCAAGAAAAAAAAGGCTTTGCTAGTTCTTTTCCATAATATGTTTTTTCTTTCTAAGATATGTATGCCAGCGTACACCCCTGACTGTATACACAAGGAAAAGCTCCATAACTGGTAACGCAGCAATATAACCCAGGGAAGCTAAGAACTGACTGGAAAGATCAAAACTCACTTTTTTTTTTCCTCCAGTAGGTTTAAAAGAAAGCATGTTTTAATTTGGGCTATATTTGTATAGTAGTAGAGCCTAGAGGCCTCTAAAATAATGGCAAAGTTAGGCAATGAATAATCAGCAATGATACTTCACCGATCCTAAGAAGCCAAATATGAAGGTCACACCAAAGGCCAAACACCTACTCAGATACTGTGGTAGCAGGAACACTACCGAAACCTTAATTAAGAGGATTTCAAATCACAGTAGGTCAACAAGAACTAGGAACATCCCAAAACGGTTTCTACTAAATTGTACTGCCCATCCACAGGTTATTTTTTACTTAATTATTCTTCCTATTCTTCCATATGCTTGATGATTTTGTTCCTGGCTTTAAAATTGAGGGGGAGGATGTTAGACTAGCAAAGAACAAGTAGCTGTGAGCATCTGAGGCTCTTGGTACCACTGGTTGGCTTGATAAATAAACCGCTCCAGAAAGTGAACAAATGAAAGGGGTAATTCTAATCAGAACGTGATCCATCACCAGAAGATACCAGTATTACACGAGTCCAAGTTTTCTTCAGTGAAGAATAAAAGCATTTTAAAATCAGAGTGTGCTTTTTCTTTAACATAACTTCAAGTCTTACAAAATACAGCCCTTTCCTTTGCGTCCATGCCAAAAAGCCATGTTTAAACCAAAACATTTGAGTGTGCATATAATTACAAATGAAACACTATGACAATACTGCATGACATTTTCCTTTAAGTTGTAATCTACAGGTGATCTACAAGGCTAAAGTGACAATTAGAAAACAAAACAGACAATTTACTATAGGAGAAGTTTCAAAACAGCTTTCAGAGTTGAAGCTACCAAACAGTTGCTCAAGAAATAGGAACTGTTGTAGAAAGGTCCTCTGGAAAGTCACTTGGCTGTAAGTGTTCTGCACTTTGCAAATCAAATTTTATTTTATTTAAAATCATCTAAGAGTCCAACCTCGAATAAGGCTCATGAAGCCTGAACACCTTAAAGTATATAGCTCTAGGAAAAGCCACCCCAAATAATTATTCTTAAGTACGTAAGGTCTATAGGAGAAAAGAATTTTTAAAGATTATGACACTGCATCTACTTGGGTGTTGGTTGAAATCACATGCTACAAGCGTAATTTCAATACAAGAACAACAAAAGAGGGATTTCCTGATTCAGTGTTTAGAAAAGACACACTGAAAAGCAGCTCTGTTTGTTCCACACCTCATTAAACTAGAACAAAAAGAAAAACACACACCCACTACTTAAGCAAGTGTAATTATATTAATAAACAGACATAACTACAATTTCACTATTAAGATTTTCTTTGACTGTGAGCTACTAACCATGATAGTATTACTTCTGGAAGTTACGTTTTCTTAAGCGTCTGACTCAAGCATGTACTTTCCTCAAAAAAACCTATATAGCAGAAAAATACAGAGAATACACTTTGGATTTCAAACAGATAGAGTATTTATGTCGGGTTCTCAGTATTTCAACAACTATCTTATACTTGAAGAGATTACACAAGATTATGAAGGAAGCAGCCTACCAAGGCAAGCTTGAAATTTTTTCCACTGGAGCTTTAGTATTTCAGATGTAGAATTAGTTGCTTTAAATCACTATTTAAATGTCRTCTTTTGAAAGCATCAAGAATGAAGCTCAGTTTAATGAGTATTTCTGCCTACTTTATGTCTTTATCCTCAGAGGAGGCACTTGTTTTTATTCTACAAAACCAARTAATTTCAGAAGTAGCGTGATTTAAACTACTGATTAGCCTTTTAGAATATGACTAATATGAAATTGTCTCAGGGAGATTTTAAAGACAAATCAATGTCCAATGACAACTGATCAATAAGAGAAAGGGCTACCTCAGTCTTCAGTTTCTTAAGAAAAGTTTRGAAACGCTACTGAAAGAAACAATACAACTTAGAGAAAACATAAATACAGTTAATGAGATAGAAACATTCAAATGTTTATTATGGCTAAATATTATAGAGTAACCCCAGTTCCTATTAAGGTTAACTTTTCAATGATTCTTAAAACATTAAATATGAAAAGGATACTTTAACATCAACTTTTTATATTTACATGTGTGTAGTTCATAAACACTTCACCCTTTAGTTACATTTAATGTAAATAACAGAAGACCTGGAAATTAGCAACTATATTTACAGAAAAGACTTCACTAGGTTTATAGGCCTCAAATAAAGTAATCTTACCAAGTCCTGACTCAAACAGCAAGTTACAGGACAGTGCGTTGCCCACATGGCTGAAATAGAGCCACTTCCAAAGCAACACCCCCAACCAGCTTAGATCARCTCAGATAAGGAGCACCTATATCCTGAACCTGTTCCAGAAACCATGTTCGAGGCTATTCAACAACCACTTGGCCTTACGCACACTCAAATTTAAAAGCCCTCTCTCCAACTTCACTGGCACAATAGAAGCGCAGGAAGCCACCACACACTGCTCTGGGCAGCCCCATCACCTCCAAGGCAATGACAGCAAGTCAGCAGCGTGGGAATACGCAATTTATGGAGTACATTCATGCTTTATGCACAAGAAAGGTTCTGTAAAACTGATCTATCTCCCTGCAAAAATTCTTACTGGAAACGATGTCAGATGTGTTGGATGCTGTACTTACTACTTCCTCAGTGACAAATATCTTCAATCGTTAAACTGAAAACTGAATTGTTTCTACAACAGGCAGTACAGCTGTACAACCGTATTGGCAAGTCTGCCCAAAATGCTGATCCGGTGACTTTTTACACTACACATTTCAAGATAAAGAAGCCAGATATCACGCTATGCACATCTATTAAGTTTAACTGATAATCCCAGATGAAATGGACAACTAGAAAATAGTTTCTATACAAATGCATTAGCTGCAGTATCAAGCTTCACAGACACCTGAAAATGGCTGGACACAGAGATCGCAGATCCCAAACGTGATTTGTTTTCTTCCTTGTACCTGTTTAGCAACCACAGGCATTGTTTTTCTCACTTTTCATTTCAGAACAAACAGGTAACATACTGATACTGAAGCACCTATAAATAAAGCATAGCAAGCAGACTAGTAATTGTGCAATCTACAGTAAAAGGCAGCCATGCACACACGATTCTTGGTAGTAGAAAGAGCGAGAGAATATTTTAGATTATCTCCAAGAGATGATATATACAGTATTCTTATTCAGCCAGCACTGACCATATACAGATTAGCACTACATTCTAAAACTTTTAAGTTTTAGTAAGTAGATTATAGATAATTCCATTTACTATTACAGAACTGTATTATAATGTCAGCTAAAGACCTCAAACCAAGTCGAGTACACCATCTCAAAGGGTGAATGCAGCAATAAATAATTACAATTCTAAGAATCTAATTGCACATTACATTACAATGTTTACCAACAAAAGTGATCAGTAACACACAACCTATTTCATCTTCATATTTAAGAGAYACATTTTTTCAGGGCATACGTCTATATCAATGCACGCAGCATGGGCAGCAAACGGGAGRAGCTGGAAGCCATTGTGCAGCAGGATAGCTATAACTTAGTCGCCATCACAGAAACATGGTGGGATGAGTCCCATGACTGGAGTGCTGCGATGGATGGCTACAAGCTCTTCAGAAGGGATAGGCGAGGAAGGAGAGGCGGTGGGGTGGCTCTGTATGTTAGGGAGTGTTTAGATTGTACAGAGCTCAACGACTGTGACGATCAGGTCAAGTGCTTATGGGTAAGGATGAGGGGGAAGGCCAACAAGGCAGATATCCTGCTGGGAGCCTGTTATAGACCACCCAACCAGGATGAAGAGGCAGATGAAGCATTCTACAAGCGGCTGGCAGAAGTCTCACAATCACTAGCCCTTGTCCTTGTGGGGGACTTCAACTTCCCGACGTCTGCTGGAAATACAACACAGCAGAGAGGAAACAGTCTAGGAGGTTCCTGGAGCGTGTGGAAGAGAGCTTCCTGACRCAGCTGGTAAGTGAGCCTACCAGGGGAGGTGCCTCGCTTGACCTGCTGTTTACCAACAGAGAAGGACTGGTGGGAGATGTGGTGGTTGGAGGCCATCTTGGGCTTAGCAACCATGAAATGTTGCTCGATTCTTGGTGAGGTAAGGAGGGGGGGTCAGCAAAACCACTACCATGGACTTCCGGAGGGCAGACTTTGGCCTGTTCAGGACACTGGTTGACAGAGTCCCTTGGGAGGCAGTCCTGAAGGGCAAAGGGGTCCAGGAAGGCTGGACGTTCTTCAAGGAGGAAGTCTTAAAGGCGCAGGAGCAGGCTGTCCCCATGTGCCGTAAGAGAAGCTGGCGGGGAAGATGGCCAGCCTGGCTGAACAAGGAGCTTTTGCTGGGACTCAGAGAAAAAAACAGAGAGTCTACCACTGTTTGAAGAAGGGGCGGGCAACTCAAAAAGAATACAGGGATCTCATTAAGTCATGCAGAGAGAAAATTAGGACGGCAAAAGGCCAGCTAGAACTCAATCTGGCCATGGTCATAAGAGATCACAAAAGAAGTTTTTACAAGTATATTGACAAAAAGAGAGCCAAGGAGAATCTCCATCCTTTATTGGATACTGGGGGGAACATTGCCACTGAGGATGAGGAAAAGGCTGAGGTACTTAATGCTCTCTTTGCCTCAGTCTTTAGTAGTCAGACCGGTGATCCTCAGGGTATTCAGTCCCCTGAGCTGGAAGACAGGGACGGAGAGCAGAATGCACCCCCCATAATCCAAGAGGAAGCGGTTAACGACCTGATACGCCACCTGGACACTCACAAGTCTATGGGGCCAGATGGGATCCACCCGAGAGTACTGAGGGAACTGGCGAAGGAGCTTGCCAAGCCACTCTCCATCATTTATCAGCGGTCCTGGTGAACAGGGGAGGTCCCGGACGACTGGAGGCTTGCCAATGTCACGCCCATCTACAAGAAGGGCCGGAGGGAGGATCCAGGGAACTATAGGCCTGTCAGCCTGACCTCGGTACCGGGGAAGATTATGGAGTGGTTCACCTTGAGGGCGCTCACAAGGCAAGTGCAGGACAACCAGGGGATCAGGCCCAGCCAGCACGGGTTCATGAAAGGCAGGTCCTGCTTGACCAACCTGATCTCCTTCTATGACCAGGTGACCCGCCTAGTGGATGAGGGGAAGGCTGTGGATGTGGTCTACCTGGACTTTAGTAAGGCCTTTGACACTGTCTCCCACAGCATTCTCCTAGAGAAGCTGACGGCTCATGGCTTAGACGTGTGTACTCTTCGCTGGGTAAAAAACTGGCTGGACGGCCAAGCCCAGAGAGTTGTGGTGAATGGAGTCAAATCCAGTTGGCGGCCGGTCACGAGCGGTGTGCCCCAGGGCTCAGTTTTGGGGCCAGTCTTGTTTAATATCTTTATCAATGATCTGGACGAGGGTGTTGAATGTTCCCTCAGTAAGTTTGCAGATGACACCAAGTTGGGTGGGAGTGTTGATCTGCTTGAGGGTAGGAAGGCTCTGCAGAGGGATCTGGACAGGCTGGATCAATCGGCCGAGGCCAACTGCATGAGGTTCAACAAGGCCAAGTGCCGGGTCCTGCACTTGGGTCACAACAACCCCAGACAACGCTACAGGCTTGGGGAAGAGTGGCTGGAAAGCTGCCCGTCGGAAAAGGACCTGGGGGTGCTGGTCGACAGCCGGCTGAACATGAGCCAGCAGTGTGCCCAGGTGGCCAAGAAGGCCAACRGCATCCTGGCCTGTGTCAGGAATAGTGTGGCCAGCAGGAGTAGGGAGGTGATCGTGCCCCTGTACTCGGCACTGGTGAGGCCGCACCTCGAATACTGTGTTCAGTTTTGGGCCCCTCACTACAAGAAGGACATTGAGGTGCTGGAGCGTGTCCAGAGAAGGGCGACGAGGCTGGTGAAGGGTCTGGAGAATAGGTCTCATGAGGAGCGGCTGAGGGAACTGGGGTTGTTTAGCCTGGAGAAAAGGAGGCTGAGGGGAGACCTTATCGCTCTCTACAACTACCTGAAAGGAGGTTGTAGCGAGGTGGGTGTTGGTCTCCCAAGTAACTAGCGATAGGACGAGAGGAAATGGCCTCAAGTTGTGCCAGGGGAGGTTTAGATTGGACATTAGGAAAAATTTCTTCACTGCAAGGGTTGTCAAGCACTGGAACAGGCTGCCCAGGGAAGTGGTGGAGTCACCATCCCTGGAGGCGTTCAAAAAATGTATAGATGTGGCACTTCGGGACATGGTTTAGTGGGCCGGTGGTGTTGGGTTGACGGTTGGACTTGATGATCTTAGAGGTCTTTTCCAACCTTAATGGTTCTATGATTCTATTACCACACACATCACTTTGAAACAAAATCATTTCTTCCCTCCTGCCCCTCCCGGTATCTTAGAGTACTAAAAGATCAGCCATCATTTTGTTTAAACACTCACTTTCAAGTATCTGATTTCTGTACTTGGGGGTTGGAAGGAGAGAATTAGATGCATTTTTAGTTTGGAAAACTACTGCCAATTCCCCCAGTAAACTTGCAGTCAATGGCATAAATTCGCATGCAAATTAATTAAGTCTTAGTAGTAAGTACAAAAATACTAAAAGTAAAACTAGTAGCAAAATTTTCTGATCAACATCACATTTTCAATCTAATTTTGGACCAACTTTCTTTCTCAACAGCCACAATTTTCTACAGTTTTAAATGCAATTGCATTATACTGTACTACAGGCAAACATAGGAACACCAAGGTAATTTTACACACGTTCTCCAGTTCTCATACATCACTACATCTACTACTTGTCCTTTAAGTGACTTGCTTTTTGTGAGAATGAAACTTGGAAGTACAAATTAGACCCCATTCTGGAATAATAGTTTATTAAGACAGTTCCCTCCCTTCCTCATCCCTTTTTCCTGTAGATAGCAGAAAACCAAATTTTATTTAAGACTAAACAGTTTTGTGCAAAATAGTGAGTTACGTACTTGGATGCTAGACTACAAAGGAACCTGTAATCCAGTTCCAGAAGAAAAAAGCAACCCTCAAATTTTAAAATTCTAACTCACTTTGTAATCAAAAGAAAATTGTAAATGATCTACAATGAGTTTTCATGAATTTGACCTTGATGTCTAACTCCGTCAACAGTACTATTATGTAACATGCTACATGTACATAATGACTGCACAAGACATCCATTGTATTGATGACAAAACATCAAAGCATTATCAAGCTAGCCAAATTACAAAAGATAAAGGTAGATATCAACAAAGAGACAGCTGGCTATTATAAAACATTTTATTTTATTATTATTATTTTAATCATTAGCATGTCAAAACTGAGCTACATATCCAGGATCTACGTATCAGTTACACACAAGTGTACCCAACTTTAATAAYGGTCTGGTGTCATACAAGTACTCAGAAGATGGAGAAGAAATGAAATTGGATGTCCTAGCAGGACAGATGACAATTTCGGTCATCACTGAAGCCTAAATGAACCATTATTGATCCATACTAACTATAGTTTCCCATTCTCTGTAGTCCATACGGAACGCACTGTTTACATTTGGTTTTCTTCGCAACCATACAAACTAGAAAGGTTTGTTTAAATGAAAGCTTTGATTTTGTAGCACAGTTTTGTGGCCACAGAAGTGCAGGATACACAGGATCCTGCTGCCTGGTTATGTGCAAGGAAAGATTCCGACTTTACTTTTGGATCCTAGTTTGCCATGTTGCACTCAACTAAAAGCAGTTCAATTTTTTTATTCAAAAGAAAATCCAAGTTCAAATTACTTCTATTATGTCACACTTGCAAGTCACATTTTAGACTAGATCCACACCAAACTTTTTTCTTGGACTGTATGAACTACACGGTTCTCATTCTTTATTCTCCTCCTCATCTACTTGCATAGCGGACAACATGTTCTTTTTAAACACTCTAGATTTAACAGTCTAGAAGAGGAAGATCCATATTTTCTCATGAGATCATGCAAAACATATTTACATCATCATCATAGATTTTAAGAACTATGCCAATATATTTCTAATGATCATCACTCAAAACAAACAAAGAAACTTACCTACTACCATGAGTGTGAATTCAAATCCTCTCTTTACAGACTTCCGGTAAACTTGATTTGGAAGATTAGCAAACCCCACATATCCTTCAAGGTTCTTCTGTTGCTAAGGCAAGAAATATTTAGAAAAAAAAACAGTTAAAAGAAAAGCTTGTAACATCTTATTTTGCTTGTATTTTTTTTAGTTATTTAAATGTTTACTTCATTTTCACATTTGTAGAAAGGTGCTATCTACCCAACCTCTCAACAAGCTAAGCTGTATACATCAAAGACAGTGCAATGAACTGCAACAATACATAAGAAAAATTGATTTTTTTTTTTTTTTTGGACTGGATAGCCAAAAGACTGGCACATAAAGTTAGCTATGCTAACAGTATTTTGAGCAAGTACAATTACCACATTATGACTGTGCAAGCACCAGAGTGTACAAGCACAAACACATTAAAACATATAAACTTTGTTCCAATGCCCATTTGAAACGCAAGCGAGTAGTATGAGCGTAGCTTCCCTATACTCCTGACAGGCATGCCCCAATATGATGGGGACTAACTTGACGCCCTCTACTTCTGGGTCACACAACTGGAGGCCTTCGTGTTAAATCTAGATCTAGATCTACACTAATGCAGCATGCATTGCAACAAACCCTCCAAGGCAAAACTTCAGTTGCCTCGTACTGTGAAGAAGTTATTAAAAATATTGCCTGCTATGAAAAGAGAGGAGAATTCTGGATGTTAGCTGTTACTTCTTCTCACCACATTAATGAAAATGTTGAAGGAGCTTAAAACGCTTCTCCCTCACTGTACCAGACCTAGCGATCCTCCAGAGATCAGCCATGCTACTTTTAAACCACTCTTCCAATAAAATCCTAGAAACGTGTTTGATACCACAGCAGGTCTGAGGATCGTCTTATGAAACAAGACAGTTTAGTCCTTTTACAGAGAATCTGAAAATGCTTTCAGAGACAACTGTCTACTTAAAGCAACACAAGGTACTGTTTCTCATGGAGCAATGATTTCAGCCTTTAGGCTTTACGTCCATCCAAAGTTGAGAGGATGTGATTTGATACTACCTCAATTTCAGAGCTTAAGAGAGTTACGTACATCTGTACAGAGCTGAAGCGCTGTCTACAAGTTTAAATTCCTCTCCCTAAGATTATCTTCAAGAGGATAGAGGAATTCTAAAAAATAATTAAAAAAAAAAAAAATCTGTTCCACCACAGGCATTATTATTGCCTCAGAACTTTTCTGTATGGGATAGTGTATGGTTAATTTAAGTTTGTATGTGGATGACTCATGCTTATTTAGATGTTTTTTCTAAAATTGACAGGATAAACTTATTACAGTATTAAATTCCAGGAGTTTAATTCTTTTTTTTTTTAATTAAAGCAAACATTCCTTGCAAGGATATAAAAACACTATCCCTTTTAAAGCATCGAATGCAAGAGGAACTAGCTTCTTTGCAATCCAAAGCACTAGTCAATGAATTGACTCTCAGCTTTAAGTCACATAACCGATTTCTCCTTTTGGCAAACAAACCATTATTCTCAAGCAATGCTACACCACTACAAAGACACATTATACTGGTGCCATCACCAATTTCAAATAAGTCTGAAAAGTCCAAACTTAGCAGCACTACTTTGAAAAAGATAGATTTAATCCTACTGCAAATTAGTATCAGCTCTCAATTAGTAATAACACACTGCATCAATTCTCCTTCAAGTTTAAGAAAAGGCAGTATCTTTGAACTCATTAACTCATACAGAATAAGAGAGGAACATCTAATGATAGCCAGCTAAAGCTAGGTATTACAGTTTCAAGTTCAAATACACGCAATGCAGCAAATGTTATTACTTCTCTAAATGTAGGAATGTTTGCCTTGTGTTGTCAAGAAACTCCTTTTAAGATGCTTTTTGTTTCAATTCAGCCTTTGGTGCGGCAATAGTCTCATCTGAAAGGTTTCAAAAGATTAAAAAAATTCAGCCAGGAATTTAAAAATCCAAAGACTGTTTTACCTTTCCAATCTATTACTACAACAACATGTGAGGAATACAATTTATCACAATCTCAAACGCTGAACAGCAGCCAGTGCTTCAGAGACACTACATGACATGCAGGTGGGTGCTCTTTAAGATATTAAAGAGCTCCTTAACAGTGCAGGTCCTTAATAACTATTAAGGATATGCAATTGCTATTCATCCTAGCAGATATAAAATACTAATCACAGTCAGACACTCCTTATAGTTCTACTTGTCAACCACCTGCGTCTTTTAATGCCTCATGCCTTTTAATGTATGTCATGCTTACCAGAAACAGCTCACCCCCTCATTAAATCTAGGTAATACTACTTTTGCTTAAAAGAATGGGTTTACACATAATTCTTGTTTTAAATTATTTTTATTTCTCTTCCCTTCCCCTTCACATATAGCTCCATATTTAGGATAGTTCTTACTACTAAGAACTTTAAGAACGCCGAGTATGAAATGCTAATCAAGAATAGATGGCAACTTTCGGGTTGTTTGCTCTCTTAAGTGGTTCTATAGCATTTACACCCACAATGTTAGATAATGAAATATAAATGTTACTAACCAGAAAGATGTATGAAGTGTCACACTTGGCATTAATGCTGTATTTAATGTGAGCATTTATACTCCATAGGAGAGAGCCTTTTAAAATACTGAAGTCGCATTTCTGGTATACCAATACCAATTAAAATTGAAGCTTTCAACATACTGATCCTTAAACAGTTGCATTTATTCATAACTTGCTACTTCTAAACAGACCGAAACAAACTAGGAATTGAGTTTCTTAAATTCCTGCAACAGCTTTTAAAAGAAGTTACTTACTACTTTTTTTGTTGAAGCATTGACTTCCACCGTATTAATCATTGTGCCAGGTGAGATCTCATGTTTCTAATACTTACAATAGCTTCCCTTTAACTTTTATCCCTTCCTGACTTTCAACCAGCTGCTACCTAAGCTCAGTTTCAGTTCACCTACTAAAACCCTAATGCTTCTTCTATTTCCACAATAGCTGTAATACATCTTTATCAAAGTAATACTTACAGCTACTTTGTAAACAACACATTTCCATCATTTCCAGTGTTGAAGATATCAGTAGAATACATCCAAAAGTAGTCCAGTAAAGCGATGAATTTGAACCATTGCAGCAACGAGTCCACATAGGTGCAGCAGCAATCGAGAAAGAGAAACAGGGGTGGTGTGAGGAGAGAAAGAAAAGAAAAAGTTACTTACATTTGACCAACAAAGTTACCCACAATACTTTTAATATAGCATGCTTAGCATACAGTGTTTTATGTAATGTTAATTTAGTTTCGTTTATACGTATGACAGCTTCATTTCACGATAATACACTACATGACCTCCACCCCATTTAATGATCAATACAGGTAGTTATTCGATAGTCCTTTTTACTCTAGTTATTCAATGTGCTTTTTGTTTACCATATGCTATCTGAACCTGTTCAAGGGTATTTATTTTCTCCAGAGGTGTTCACCAGAACATGCAATCTTGTTTCACCACACTACTGCACAATATTTTTATTTTAGAGTGGAAAAGGTACAAAGATCAAAGCCATCATCATCATAAAAGTCTCTCAGGATTTTGTATTTCTATGTCACTTYATATATTCAGTGAACAGTGTTGATTCATTTCATTCGCAATACTGAGCGTTAGAGCACTGCTGCAAATTTGGGCATAACTCTCATGGTTGAACAGCCAGAAAATAAAGAACAAATTAGAGAGCACAAGTGAAGTGTCTGTTCAGCATCACCTAACTCTGCGGATGACAAGAGACCTATGCTAGTTCTCCAACGTGGCACTTAAAATACTTTAACTACAAACGAATATCACAAAGACCCTTTAAATTTCTGTTTTTCACTAAACATCTTCCCATGCTTGAGTATTTCAAGACACCAATACAAAAAAGAGGGGAAAAAAAAACCTCAATACCACATTCTAAGCCAGCAGTCAGTGATGCTTCTGCACCCTAACATCTAACTTCTTAATCAATCCCATATTCCCAGAAGCTCAGGGCCTATTTTTTAGAAAATTTACACTGTGATGGAGACTACAGTTCAAAGTAGCACTGGGGTCCCCTTATGCTTTTCTACCTAATGGGATATGAGCCTTCTGTTTTTACAGTCCCCCTCATATTCTATCAGTGTCCAGAGCCATAACAATTCAGCGCACTGGGTACTTCGCTGCTGCGCTCTTCTGAGAGGACAAAAAAGCAAAGCACTGCCGATCAGTTCCAGTCCCTCTCTGCGCCCTGCAGAGAGGTGGCACAAGACGCTCCATGTAGCTTTGGGAGGAGGACAGATGCACGTGCAGCAGAACTGGAGCAAGCTGTACAGGCTGGAATACGACTAATACTGCAGATCCTGCAGCAGTACGAATGCCCAGTGGTTTTGATATCAACCACCTTAAGCACTATATTACTATCATTTATTATGTTGCACATCACTACTTTCAACTTTGAAACAAGGTAGCGTTGTCAAGCACAGACGACTTCTAGATCAGTTCACCAAGTGCACAGGAGGGCCTGGTTCCTTACACAAAAGCAGTATTATTAAACAGTGCGATTTTAAAACCATCACCCAGCGAAAACAGCCACATGGGTCAGACCAAAGTTCCTGCCTCCAACAGTGGCCAAAAACACATATCTAAGATAGTGCATACAACTGAGTAAACAGACAGCAGTATTTCTCTGAACACCTCTGCAGCCACCAGAAATCTACCTCTCAAATATTTGTTAAGATGGGGGTACTTTTCCACTTAATTAGCATTTGATCGATTTCTCTTCTGTGCACTCATAGATTCTTCTTAGCATCACATAAACGGAGCATCCACAAAAGGCCCTGTACCAAGGACTCCCTCTGATTACCTGTACATTGTTAAAGGGAGAACTTTATCATTTCAAAATTGCCACCTGTTAGCTTAATTGCTGCACAGTACTACCTGTGTTGGAAAACAGTCTTAATCATCTAGCATACTTCATTGAGAAGCAGCCATTTCGTGCCTCTGATCACCTCTGCTGCTCTTCTGTAACATTCTTCTAGCTCTGTACTCTTCTGGAGAGGCCAGGGTGAAAACTACTTACAGCATCCAAGAGGCAAACCAGCCACAGATCCACAGTCGATCATGTGGTATCTCTTGTTCTCTGATCCTTTCTTACTGATTCCCAACATGCAATTTGCTTTTTTGACTACTTCCGAGTACTGAGCTGATGATACTGTGAATTGTACACAGGCCCAAGACCTTGCTCCTGAGCTTTAACAGATGTTCACAGCTTATCACTGAGCATGCAGCACAAAAGCAGTCTGCGTATATATCGCTTTGCATTCACCTACGCTGCATTTCAGCTACCGTTTTATATCAAGTCTTCTAACATTTTTAAGTCCTTGTAGTTGTCCATCATCTCTGCTCTAACTTAGCACAAATGAAGGCAAGCCATACAAACAATTATAAATTTGGCCTTAGCTGACTTTTGATGCATCCACTCTGTGCACTCAATGTTACTCTAACATAGGTCTCCCCCAAGCAAAATGTCAAAGCTTACATAAACCAGCTGAAGAGCTGGCGTTTTTAGATCCATCATCTGAATCAATGGATTAATAGCCAGCAGCAAGCTGCTGTAACTATGCAAATGGGTGAAAAGCAAGAAAGGAGGCACCATCAGTGGCTTTCCAGGGAGTTTTAAGGAAGAACACTGACAATCAAAACATCCTCTTTTCCTTGTTTTCTACCAAGTCTGTCTATCATATTTGTTATTGCCCATACACCACAATTTACATCTCTCCTTTATTCTGTGCTGTGTCCAGGAACAATAAATCTAAACTCATTCTTCAGGTACTACCACCAGGGCCAAAAGATGACAGTCTCTGGCGTAAGGTCCATTGCCTGGCAAAACAGCATACTTTAACCCTCTTGTCAAGAGGGGATGCAAATCCAGGGTGAGCTAAAGCCATTTTTTACCTCTACTATGTGCAACTTCAGAGCTCAGTTCACACTCTACACAGGTAAGTGCAGCTGCTGTGCACTGGTAGTAACTGGCAGCCTGTTACATGATGTTATAAAAACTCTTCAAGGACTTATGACCTAGCCAAACTAGCAGGAAATATTAATATTTCAATATGTAGGCAATACATAAAACATACAGCTAATACATATCTCCACCTTGTCCTGCACATCCCAGAAGCGGACTGCAACTGCACGTGTCTTGCAATTGACAGTTTTTGTTACCACATTTTTAAAATAGGAGCTTTAGGTAGCAGTATTTAGTGTCATAGTGCTTCTACAAGCCCTGAGCACTTGTTAATGTAATAGATTAAGATATATGGAATCCATGTTAAAAAAAAAAATACTGAATTTAAAAAGTATGGAAATAACAATACAAAAGGGGGAACTCATCAGCTCTAGCTGTAAAGTTAAACTCATGCTGAACATCTACAAACATGTTTCTCCTTTCACTATTCAAAGTAAAGTAAAAAAATCTGCCAGGTTAATAATGTCTGCTATAATCTGCAGGGTAGAAGTCTAGTACTGATGGAAAGGAAATCAGCACTTTTATTCCCTCAAACAGGCATCAACTGCAGACAGCAGAAACCTATTAAAAAGCCTTCTTTTATAATAAGACAACTTGGCTTCCAAGTGCAAACCTAGGGTCTTGCCYTCATTAGGAAAAAAAAAAAAATCAAAACTATCCTCAAAAAGGAGCCAAAAAAAGAAAATCATTTCAATGTGTAACCATGATTAAGAAATCAGGATCTCTTCAGTCTCTAGGAGCAAGCTGATTAAGTCAATAATCAGTAACTTCGATCGCTGATCCAGTGAATGCACTTTTAACTGTTCCTCAAAATCTCACTGGGCATAGTGAGTCAGTATCAGCAAAGAGTGAGCTTTAGAATCTCTCTCTTTTTCTGTGCCAGACACTATCATCTGGTTTATTAACAGATAGTGTTGAAAAACATGTGATGTCTAAGAGCAAAAGGATTCTGCAAGAAGGATTCTGTACTGTAAAAGATCAGAAAGAGCAGACAGCATAGTCCATCTGTTGAGCTACAGGCAGCGTGTCCGGAAGGAAAGCAGAAAACTCTGAAGAAAAACAAAGGGGATGTAGCAGGCACACTAGTAAACCTTAGCTTGCCTATTAAAAAGAGATTTGCCAGCCTTCAGAGCCAGCGTACAGTATGCAAGGGCATGCCTGAGCAAACGATGCACGGCAGCTATAGCAAACACAGCCAGTGCTTCAATCCTCACAGAGGCCAGAGAAGTGCAAGAAAGCAGACAACTACAGGAAAATGAAGTCGGTTAACTATTTAGAAAAACAAAACTAATTATAGATAGATGGGGGGGAAGGAAAGGGGGGGGGGAGGGGGGAGGCTGTCAAACTATCAAAGCAGGCCTATGTAACTACAGCACACAACATTAAAAGAAGTTCTACCCGTGGTGACTCTACAAAACATTCAGGCCAGCCACCCACATTGACAGTTTTTATGTAATAGTTCATCCTTGCTAGAATTAGCTAGACAACTAATTTTTTAAAGAAAAAGTAAGCCTTTTTTGTGCATTTTAAATACAGTTTAAAAGTACAGGAATACAATTTTAAAGCTTCTTGTTCTTTTTGTGCATTTTCCCCTTTATTCTGGCTTTAAGAAAGCCTTGGTCTGCCTGCAGAAAGCAGCATGCAAACCATCATCACATAGCAACTTGGACCTAACTGAAACGACCGCCTCAAAATCAAATTTGACTGTAAAGTGGCCAATTATCTTCCACTCCATAAAGTAGGGGTCAAAATTACTAGAGCAAGAAATGGCACATCACCTGGTGTCTCTATCACCACTTCTAACCTTCCTTCCTAACTCTTCCTCCTCAGTTTTGCTATCATTGAATGTTTATTCCAATACAAACACTGAGACAAGGGTTGAAGATGAAAGATGCAAAGGAAAAATATTTTGAAAAAAGCTATGAAAGATTCCTGAATACAAAACCTCCAAGGGAAAGCAAAACAAAAACAAACAAACAAACAAACAAAAAACCAAAACAAAAACCCCAAACAAACAAAAAAACCCCCACAACATCCAAACAAAATTTAAAAAGTATCTGTACTCCACTTCATATTTAACATGTCTCTTGTCTATTTAGTTTGTGGAAGTTTCCCAAAGAGATGTAAATAAAGATCTTAAAAGAATTAAAAAAACAAACAAAAAAAATGGTAGGAACTTTCAGAGAGTTTTATCTCACACTACTTTCATCTCTTATGAAATCAACTAAACCATGGGTTTGAAAAGAGTCATTTTTAAAGAAATACAAATTCTCCACAAAGTAGGTTAGTGCCTAACCTGGAGACCATTTCAAGAGTCTTACTCAGTACAGGAAACATAGTAGAAAGTAGCAACAAAGCATAGTAAGTGTTAAGAAACACATTGAAATGTCATGTTGTGATGTGATTTAGCTCCTTTGCCATTTCCTTTTAATCTAAGTTACTGTTAAGCATTTKTCAGTTCCTTCAGATTCACCTTAACATTGCATTTTCCTTCAAAATTTGCATACAGATCAGTCAGTTAACACAAAGACTCAGCAGCAGGTCGTGATAAATTATAGCTTATAGGTTTAGACCTATTTAAAAACAAAACCAAACCAACCGATTCCCCCCCTCTCCCACCCCAAATCTCTGGGTGAAGCATCAGCAACAGCAAGGGCGTCTCATCTCTGCCCAAGCACAGGACTGAATTTTTCAGGAAGAGTAGATTCCTGCAATCCAACTGGCAGTATTTCAATGGAGGGACTCAGAAAAAGGCATCTGCAGGTGTGCACTCTGCGCTCCCTTCTGTTCTATGCCTTGAATACCAACAGAAGTGAACTCCCCAGCAATATATCCCAGCCGCCTCATCAAGCAGCTGTAAGGATGGCAATACAAGAAACAGTATGGTTACATTTCTAGCCTAAAGGGCTACTATCAGATCTAGTAAAATTTCTTGAACATGTAGGTGCAGAAATGCTAATGAGGTGAATCACTCATACAGAAATACTCAAGTATGTTCAACACACTCTAAGTGAAGTGTGTTCCCCTTAAAATCATGAGAGAAATTACAGTATTTCACCTGTGGTGCTTCTGTTAACATGAAGAATTCTCATTTAAAGTAACTAGGGTGAAGGGCTTTTAGCATACATTTCTCTACGGTGGATGCAACTTGTTCCCATATGGAAGCCATCTGCTTTTCTGTATATTCTCTTATTTTCCTATACTAGTTTCTATGCTGAACACCTCAATCTCTGATTTACAGAAGCCTTCAGAAGCCCTGTAGGTTTCACCAAGAAAGACATTTTGAGCTAAAATTTCCTAAGAGACAAGTCCCTGTCACTTGTCTTTTAAGGTTTATTGTATTTTTGTGCTGTAGCAAACTAGCACCCCAGAACAGTGAAACCCAAGTACTTCTGAAAGCACCGATCCCTTTGTCTCAGATAAACCATTTCTTTGGAAAAATTAAAACGTATCTTGAGACTATCTCATCATTAACAAGCTGTTACCAACTAATCATTTAAAACACATTTTTATGAAAAAAAGCATAGTAGTAGTTCAAAGGTAAGTTACTCTATTTTTTATCACTTGAAGCAGGTTAGGTATTTTTCCACAACATTCATTTCCCCCCCATGACAGCATATTTAATGACATTAAAAGACAGAAGTTAGATTTTTAATTATAAAGTGAATTTTCAGGATACTCTGAAATCATATTTATTTCTATGTTTCAATACTTCTGCTACAAGGTCCATCAAACACTACCAGCAGAGGTCCTTAAGGATATTATTAAACTACTAATAGTTAGAGGATTTTACTTTTAACTATTTCCACACTGTCTGAGGAGTTCTGTATTTATAATATAAATAACTGTAATGAGACCAAGATGATAAAAAAAAAAAAAAAGGAGACACGGGTGCTATTTTAAAGAATTACGCCAATAATAAAAACCTCTCCATGTGTTAAACTTAGATGTTTTGAAACACAGCTGGCTGGCTGCATTTTTTTTAATTGTCTTTATTTTTAAGCTAGACAGATACCACAGAAAGATAGCTCCCATTATAATTACTGTGCAAGGAAGATAGTAAGTAAAACTTAAGATTGTTTCCCCACGGGTTGCAATGGCAACTGATACAAAAGAATGGTCCATACTGATAATAAAATGTATCATCCAGATTTAATATTAAGACTATTACAATATATAATTGGTATAATTACCACTCATCTGTGGTATAAGTTGGCAGTTAGAAACCCTACGTTTTGATTTCATTTATTCCATGTCAAGGAATTAATTTTTAATTTGGCATCTACCGCATATGTTTTTCAAAGAGGAGAGCRTCCAGAACACCAGCAGTCTAACTGCCTTGGATGACAAAACTCAAGACTGCGAGGACTGAAGCCACAGCTCGACAGCGAACCACCCCGGTGACCAACAGCACCAAACCTGTCCATTTCTCAACTTCCCAAGTACTTTTGTTTTTGGCATTAGTAACAAAGCTGGCTGCGAAGAGCATGCATTACATGGTCCAATATGTATACCAGCAGAGCAGCTATCCTTCACGATCAGCCATGTGAAATTTCAGAGTGGGAGTTGACTCCTCTCTGTACCTGGCTGCCACACCAGAGCACGTGATGGCCAAGATTCACAACTGGGAACACAATTCAAAAGAACAAGAAACCCAGAATCATTTTTGCTACCCACAGCAACAAAGACTTGAACATACCGAAAGAGAGTCACCTTTACCTAAGGAGATATTGGCTGTCTTGCAGGCATATTGCTAGGCAAGAAGACAGAGACACAAAGCTAGGGCCAAGTGAAATTCATTCAGCGACCGGGTTAGCGGCCATCCATGCAACATTTCTTTGGAGAAGCTGTGTCTTAATCACTTTCAAAGTCTTCTCCAAAAYCATCTCTTGCATACGTTTGGACAAACAAGATACCAGTGTCCCTTCATTACTAAGGCATTAATACTCAAATAACTTCACTCAGTCTGCATAAAATACTGAGTACTGATATAACTTTGAACTCACCTGCTGAAAATTTCAACTGTTTAAGGATTCAGAACACAACAAATCTTAAAGACCTTTTACAGAGGCCTTGTTAAACACCTAAAAAGGAACAAACACCAACCAGCTCAAAAATTAACTTGCTAATTAAATTTGAAACTGCTGGTAAGGATAAACTCCCTGCTGAAATTCCCAGCTTTCCTTGCCAAATTTTTATAGGATGAGGGCTCATTACCCCTACCTCCTCCTCCTTTCAAGCATCTAGTCCTCAGCATTGYTTTGAACTTGTAACATTAAGACATTTTTCCTTTAACTGACTAAAAAAGGAGATTCACAATCCACAGCTTCACAACATCTGAAAAGGGACTGAACAACCATATCCTCTAGTTTTTGCCCCAGTCTCTTTAAGGTCTTGTTCCCCATTGCTTCAGTCTGTCACTTAAAAACTGCAGGTTCCTTCCACTGCTCTGAAAACTTACAGGTTTGCAGATGCCCACAGAATTGCAAATAAGAGCACTGAAGGTCAATACTTGGCACAGCTGAATAGTAGATGACCGTGAACTTCAGTAACTAATACTGCAGCAGTTTGCAGACTATTCTCCTCTGTAAAGTTCTCCCTCAACTACCTACTAAAATAATAAAGACCATAGAAGGCAGCAACAGAATGGCTCCCCCTTACCCATCATCAAGAGATTACTCAGACCTTAATTTCGCACCATCTGGCAAAGCCTCCCAAGAGGAAACTAATTTGATCTTGAATCTCTTGGTTTGTTAGTATATCTTTACTAACTACAGTTAGGAAGCGTTTGTTTCCAGAAGCAGGGGGGGAGAAATAAGAAGATGTGTTTCTTGGCCTCGTTCTACTTTGGAAATTTTCACTGTCCCAAAATTGAAAGCATTCAATTACATTTAAGCCAGCATCTGGAACTCAGATTTTGAGTCATATACTCTGAGTTTTGCGTTCTTGTGTTAAAAAGCTACAGTGAATATTGATAACATTGCACAGCCAGAAAAATCTCTGCTGTCAGAAAGCTTCCAGAAAAATTACATTTCTCCAGCAACACCTTTTAATGCTTTGTTTTTGACAAGTTGTCAGCTAAAACTGGTATCTCGACTTACTTAAGACATCATCACGGTTAGGATCTGATCAATGCAAGACCCTCTGCACTGCCAGATTTCTGCAGCCATCATTAGTCAGGGGTTTCGTTTTACACATCCCTCAAGGAAGCCCTAATGCTAATATTAGTTATTACCATAAACATCATAGGTAATGATGCAACAGCAGATAATAAAAAGCGAGTCACCTCACCCATTCAGCGCTCAAGGAGCAAATGATAGCAGCTGAAACAAGACGCATTAAACTTTGCCCACTTGTGTTTATCCTCAACTAAGTCACCAGCTCAGCACCAAGGGGAGAGCACTACCTTCTTAACCACTAGCATTAATTCCTCCAACAGGATAGGGTTTTCCTCTTTTCCTATCTTAACCACTGGTAAAGTGGAAATAAACAAGTTGTACAACTAGATCAACCACCACGTATCTCTACTGCCTTGGGCACCCTACCACAACTTTCAGCCTACGTTAAGATTCAGCGTTAGGGTGGGAACAGAAAATCAAGCTTGCTTCTCTTTGCAGCAGTGCTGTGTTACACCAGTCTAAAATAGGCACTACATCAGGATCGCGCATACCTGTCTACTGCCGAAATGGTCAACTGAAGTTCCATCTCTTGCCTAGAGCACACTCGCATTTCTTTTTTCATGCCAACATTTCTGTGATCCCATGCTATGAAAGGTTCAGGGAACTCAACTGATAGAAAGAAAAATAATTGTGAGGAAGAAAAACCAGCCAATTCCTGTGAGTTGAGTTCCATGAACTGACTCACCGCAGGGCCAGAGAGGCACTGCTGCAAGGGTGAGGAGAGCAGCAGAATCGCTTCCTTTCAAGCAGCTGGCCAACAGATTCGCCCAGCAACTGTACTGTYAGGGGGGAGCTTAGGCTTCCCTCGTATCAGTTCTGGTAATCGTACAGGTAGAGAACAAGCCAGATTAGCTCACATATCCAGCTGAAAACTACCCTACCCTAGGGTTAACTTTCAGTTACATCAGCAAGCTCATCTAATCATACCAGTCAGTACATGAACACTAGAGGAAACACAAAGAAGAAGAGAGAAACACACAATCAAGACAGTATTTTTCAGCTGCAGTCCAGTTACACCAGCGTAAGCTATGAAATGGCATGATAAGGTGCTCAATAAAGAACAACAAGGAAAGGAGAGTATACTGTTTGAAAATACTGCTGGGCATACTGAAACTTCCTGCAAACTGTGAAAGAATTACACATAAATGAGATTGAAACACTCCAACCAGCCAACACTGGAAAAGGTTTGATTTAAGCTTTACGTTAACATTAACTTGAGCATTCTTGGCAATTTTGACCACATCACTAGGTCAAGTTTCATTTTACTTAAAGTTCAGTTTGAATCATTACATGAATGGTCTTTTAATGTATGAGATATAAAAAGAGGTAATATTTCACACATTCTTCTTCTAATAATCTGCCTGCCCATAACACAGTGACAACCACTGGCACCAGTACCAACATTCATGCCATCTTACATTTTTCTCAACATCGACTGCAATGACCTACAATGCTGGCGTGACAAATGTCACACCAGAAATCCTGCCATCAATGACATTGGCTGCCTTTCTGAAAGGTCTCTTTGTAATAATATTACTGCATGATAGACTGATTTCTACATATAATAAGACTATTTTGATTGGAATTTGATAAACTGCTACTCTGTAGCTCAACACTCACCAACAACATTGAAGAGCATGCCTTACATATCTAGTTTGTATTTCTCTTTTTCTGGTCATTGTTCCTGTCATGCTTTACCCCAAAGCACTGGAGAAAGCTTAGTATGTGATATTTTCTCCTTCGGAAGCATGCTTCTAAGACCACTGCCACCCCTTGGTCTTTTTTGTGATCAAATGAAAGATGAGTCTAAAGTCAATTTTTTTTTTTTCTTTCTTCAGGTGTTGCATCTTTTGTGAGTATGATGCAATCTTTCCATTTAAAAAGCTCTGTTTTGAAAATGCTGACGCCAAAACTAGGTGCTGTATCTTAATATTGATCACCCTAAAGCTACAGTGAGTCAAAGAAGGGAGAAATCTCCCTAAGGTTTTATCAATCCTCCCCCTGCTTGTAAGTCCTAACATCTTTACTATTCAGGATAAAAAAAAACAACCAAACAAAAAGCACACAACATAAGTGTAAAACAGGAAAAAAAGCAATTAAAAACCCCACAACTTGAGATGCGATTTTCAATGTTGACAAAAAAAATTCCTAAATCTTCTGTGCTACTAAGAAATAATTCAGTTCTATTTTAGTTGCCTAAGTGCTTCTGAATGTAATACCCATAGTGTTATTGTTCTGTAATACTGCTTCCAAAATTATTTGCAAATGCATTCTGACCTAGTATTGCGTTAAATGACAGAAATCTGGCACAAAAACGGCCACACAAAGAGCCATTTGTAAATAAGATAGCTAGAGCCACTGAAGAACAGACTCCCCGTCAGTGGCTTTAAGAAGGGCTACAGGGCAGCCCACCGCTGTGTGCGGCAGCACTACCAGTCCAGACACCGACGAAGTCGGTGTGCAGCCGGCGGGTTTCTGTAAGGCACATTTAGAAGCACGGAACAGCGCTGATGCACAAAAAGCCAAAGTAAGATTAAGTGGCTTTTGTGGGAAGAAAGTCCAGGATGTACATCAGAACAAGGTTTAGTCAGGTGCGTGTTTTACATACCTCTAGCTCAAACTCTATCAAAAGGAAAGTGGATACATATTGTCTTCTGAAGTGCTTATGAGCCTACTGGTTACTTTTTGATCTTTAATGTAACACAAAGAATGTCATAACTTACATTGGCTTCACCGCCATGCTCGTGCAATGCRGCAGATACCTGGTTTTACAGGGCAGCTGCCTTAAACTAAAGCAGAAGGCAAAACTACAYGTAAGTAAATATTGATTTGATTCTTTCCTATTAAATAAAACCACATATAGAAAAGAGCTACCTGATGACATTATAGAGCTACCACAATGCTACCATTAAACCAGGGCTGGAAAAAAAGTCCGATTTGACTCAYCCCTGACATATGTGAAACTCACTCTGGCAAGGTGAACAGGAAGTCATTGGTTTCTGTGAACCSAGTCTCTGGCCCTCGCAGTTGAGAAATGTCTTTACCTCACCTATGCCACCATCGCCACCTCTGTAAGACATTTTTTCTATAAACATCAGTTCAAGACGTTCAAACCCTCCTAGGGAATGGTTTGTGTCCGCCTACAGTTTAACACTACCCCAAATTTGAATTACTAATTTAAACGAGACTTAACTAAACTACTTAAATGGTGACTAAATGCCATTCTAATTACAGAGAACACATTTGCAATTAACTAGCTTATTTCAGGAGCTAGAGCACCAACTTACAGAAAACAGAACGTCGCTCATACATACGCATCTCCGGTCTAGACAGGTTAAGTGAATAGTCTGGCAATAAATTAAAGCTAAAAATGTATGTCACACTACTGTTCTGAGTAGAAATCTCTCTCCTACACCTTCTCCAAGGCAGATTTTCCTTCACTGACTTTGTGTTTAAAATGAGGTTTTGAACCTGTAGCCACTGTATTTTATGACTATTTGTTGTCTTAATGTGTATTTTAAGATAGTATTAAAACCACCACCACAGCAGCATGGAACTACAAGAACTGAAGAAACTGAAGTACAGGAAGTATGAGTGTGACCTATGGAAGAGAGTAATGAAATTACCACAAAGTTGCCAGCCAGATAAAGAAGAAGAGTTCTACTGTGCACATTTTATGCAAAAAGAAAGCAAAATCTATTGTATTTTAGCTTGCAAAAGACAAATCTGATCCTTTATTTCTGCATAAGATAAACAATCAAGTTTTTATCCATATATACACAAACATGTTTGTTTGTCACACTGAGTATCCATCTGAAGCACCATTTTAACTGAGACTAGTCGCTTGTCCTTGTGGGTAAACTGAAGGAAATGCTGTGAGTTATTATCAGCGCACAGACTGATAACGCACAGTTCTGGGTGCATTTGCCTCAATTTCAGAATGACTAAGTAGCAACCCTTTCTTCCATAGTAGCAAACACAGAACAGGTGATGTTCTTGCACTTCAGTTCAGGTTTCAACAACACAGACAAGGCAATAATTGACCTTTAAAGCAATGGCTTTTTGAAACCTGCTCCCCTAAGTAAAATTTCTATTTATTGTTTTTTGTTATTCATGTGTCAGGTAAAAAAAAACAAAACAAAACAAAACCCAAAACACTACAGTCATCTGAAGCCAGGACAAAATAATGCTTTTACATTCACAAGTCACCAGCCAAAGATGCTAGTAATCTCACAGAGCACACAAGACACAAACATTACAAACTAAGCAGGTATCAAATGAAAGATATTAAATACTACACAAAAATACATCTTCCCCAATTTCCTAACGTTTCCGCAGGCAAGAACTTTAAAATACATGTAGACAGAATTAGAAAAGAGAAATACTTTACAGTAATATTAGTTTGATATCTCAGTAAAAGTTCTAGTCAGAAATTAAGTTATCACTTAGCACTGAAAAGCTACTACTACAAAAAAAATCTTGCATAAGAAGGTATGGTATACCTTTTAGTCAAGATATACAGCAGTGGCCCATGTAACTTTCAAGGGAACTGAGCCTGCATATTCACACAAGCTGACACATTTTTAGTCCCAATATTAATATAGATAATAAGTATTTCTACATGTAGGAGCATTTCTATCACTGAACATAACCTAAAGCCACTGTCAATCAGAGGGGGATTCTTATAGCCAAGCAAAAACATTCAGTGAACGGRTACTTCTGACAGTCTTCTGTTGACTGATTTTTCATCTGCAGGAGGCGGCACACAAACTGCACGCAGAAGATTCTTGAATGTTGTCTTTCACAGAATTACATTTGTACATAACTGGTTCAGCGTGAAGTCAACAACTTCATGCTAAAATAAGTTTAGCTGCTTTTCCTTAAGTTGTCCATTAAAATTTTCGTACATAATCCCGCCTTTTCCCAGTCACCCTCCTGAAACACTAAACCACCCTCCAATTTATTTTGCAGGACTGGTTGGCTAAACGAGGAGATCACACAGAAACTGCTCATAAAGCATTTCATACAGATTTCCGTGGCAGTTGTTCGTAAATTGCAATTTTTAGTATTTTCTTGTTTTGTTTTAAAAACGACCGGCCGAGGCCCTGGTCCCGCCGCCGCTGGAGGGGCAGGAGCCGGGGCCGGCGGGGCAGCGCGGGCGGGCGCGGACCGGGAG
>JASVER010000117.1:2703705-2828549 GCA_030449065.1 Oceanodroma leucorhoa
GCAGCGGGCAAGCACGCCGCGGTGCCTTCGGCCCTCTCCCGCTGCCACACACGCACCCACCCGCGCACAGGCGCCCCCTTCCTCCTCCTCCTCCTCCCGGAGCCGTGATTTCAGTCCCACCCGCTCCTCTCCCGCATATTTGAAGGCTGCTTTAATTCCTGCAGCAAATTCCTCCCTCCCAAATTTGGGCGCAAAAGGAGAAAAGGGGAGGAGGGGTGGGGGGGAAGGGGAGAAAGCGAGGGAGAAGAAATATCTCCGGCATTTTCGCCGCCCGGCTCCCCAGCTCCGCGCAGGCATTATACAATTTCGGTGAGGCAGGAAGTGACTGGAGGGGGGGGGTGTGGAAGGCGGCGGCGAGGGGGGCTGGAGCCGCATCTGAGGAGGAGGAAGGCGGGGGACGGCGAGAGGGACGGGGGGCCCCGCGGCGGGGCCGCTGCTCCGCGCCGCCCGGCAGCCGGTCCCCGCCGCCGGGATGGAGGTCTCGGTGGTGCCCGCTGTCGCCCCCCCGCCCCCGCCCCACTCCTCCCGTGCTGCCTCCCAGCCCACCCATCATGGAGACCCCGCGGCCGCAGGCTCCCGCCTCGGACTGTCACGGCCCCCCCCCCCGCGCCTCGGCCCCGGGCTGGAGACTCACCCATGGCGCTGGCCGGCGGCGGTGGTATCGCTACCGCTGCTGACGCTGGGCTCCGGCTGGCTGCCCGCCCGCCCTCCCTCCCTCAGCTGCGGCGGCACCGAGCGGGCCGCCCCCTCCTCCCCGCGCGCCTCCCGCCAGCCAACCCGGCGGCCGCCGCGGCGATTCTCCAACGCCCCCTACGCCGATTCCGCCGAGGGGCCGCGGCCCTTCCGCACAGCGCCTACGCGCGCCCGCTCTGGCGGCCGGACGGACAGACGGACTTAGCGGCTCGGCGCGGCTACGCTCCCCTCGCCGCCGCCTGCGCCTGCTCCTCCTCCTTCTCCCTCGCCACCTCCGCCCCGCTCCTCACACGCTCGCTCCTTGCCCGCCTCCCCGAGCACGCAGCGGCGGCTTCCGGCTCAGCGCGGGGCTCGCCACGGTCCCCACGTCTCTACCCCCGCCCCTCCCAGCCCGGGAGCTGACTGTTAGTTCCTCCCGCTSCGTGTCAGAGAAAAAAGGGACCGCTCGGCGGCCATTTTGAAACCGGGCACGCTCAGGAGCGCGAAAGTCCCACGGCGACCGCGGGGCTTTGCCCGAAACAAAGRTGGCCGCCGACTTTGACGGGCTGGGCGAGGCGGCTACAACGCCCCCTCCTTTCTCCGGGGCTATTCGGGAGCGTYGCTAGTCCTTACGCGCCTTGCGCTYCCTCCGCCCGCCAGCTCACGCAGTTGGCGTGCGAGAGGCCGGCAGGAGAGGGGGAACCCGGGGAGGGGCAGAGGGGTCGGGGGCCCAGCGGCAGCCCCTGGGGCGCCTTTAGGCCGGGGGCGCTGGGGCGAGGGCCCGCCAGCCGCCCTTATCCCCGGGGAGCGCTCGGGCTGCAGCACCGCGGTGGGCGATCAGGCGTCCGTCCCGCTGCTTCCCCGCTACGCCTTCCCGCAGCCCCGCCGCACGGCTGAGGGGGCCCCGCCGCAGCGGGTTGGCGCCGGGCTCTCCCCCCGCCGCGGCTCCGCCGTGCCCGCCCCCGAATGGGGCGGTTGGGTCCCATTCATAACCGCCGCCTCAGTCAGGGAGCCGCCGCCCAGGCGGGCGCGGAGCCGCTTCCCGCCGCGGCTGCCGGGCCCCAGCGGCCAACACGCCGGCCCGCCCCTGGCGGGGCGCGGGGGACCGGGCCCTTCTCCCCGCAGGACGGCGGGGCCTTTGCGGCTGGCCTGCTTCCGCAGGTGTGGGCTCTGCCGGGGGGCCGCTGCCGAGCCGGTCGTTTCCCCGCCGCCAGGCCCGCAAATGAGCCCGAAGCCTGGCCTTTCTTGCCATCAGCAAGTGATAATTTGGTGGCCAAGTACCCCAAAATGAATGAGAACTCATTTTTAAAAAAACGAAATACAATTTGAACACAGCTGTTGGCAAGCACCAGATACAATCCCCCTAGGAGGCCAAAGGGGTGSTCGTACCCCCTGGGAATCACACCAACAAGCCCTGCTGCTTGGGCTGGTCTAGCACATCCCTGGGACCCCGAATTGGCTCCTCTGAACTGCTGCTGTGAGTCGGAGTAAACGTCCGCTGCAGAAAAGAAGTGACCCTGGAAAAGGATGRACTCAAAGAGAGGGAGAAAAATGACTTTTGCCTTTCCTATTCCAATACAGCTCTCAACATTGTGTTTCCTTTTTATGTTTGGGACAGGTATCTTTGGAGCTTTTTAAACTCTGGGGTATTTTATGCCCAAACTGAAATACTGGAGACTTGTATTTATGATGTGTGATTTGAAACCTAACATACTTTATTTTGTGTTAGGGATTTCCGAGTATGCTCCGTTCCTTGCCTTTTCTTTCACACAAGGCACAATACACTTCTGTAGTAGGGAAAGGTACTTGGCCAAAAGGGAAAAATATATAAATTTATTGTGCCTGTGATATAATTTGTTTCTGCCATTACTAAGAGTACATTTTAAAAGCATGCCCTGGTACTAGAAGGACGAAAAYAGCAATTTTCATTTCAGGAGGAAAAGGGAAACTTTCAATAATGCAGTAGTTCTGTAGGTAGAGTCGTAGCAAGGCAGACAGGAGCAACAATGAGGACGCTAAGATTGTCCTTGTTTCTCACCAACTTCTATCCATTTCTTTCTTGTCTGATGTCTGACTTTTTTGGATGCATTTGATAAATACTTTTTACGACAACAAGGAAAATGCATCATCTTTTCAGAAAGGTATGTAGCTCTGCACAATGTGGTTCAGCGCTGTTTAAGAACTGGAAGTGTTACAATATACTGTGGTTCTCGGATGCCCAAGGGAAAGAGATTTTTATTATCGTTGGTCACAGGACTGCCAAATGTTATCTCATAAATCTGTGTCTTTCACAATGGATGAGGTAAGAAATAACCTTTTTTTTTTTCATTCTGRTTGGTTTAGGTGGTAATGTCCATGGCAATGAGATATAGCTACATTGCTTTCGTGGCTATTTGAATACCAGAAAGGGACATTTTACACCACAGAAGTTGCTCACTGAATACAAAATATGGTCCCCRCAGCTCTCCCATAAAAATACGTTGTTTGAAAACAAACAATACGAATAATACTTGTTTTCTCTCTTGTAGTAAGGGCTTCAGATTGCTCAAAAACATTTATCTTGGTTTTCAGATATGCAACGTTGAGAAAATAGTATGTAACTGATGGGGATATCTTCAAAAAGGGAATGATGCTTTTTAAGTAATTTCCTTTTCAGTAAGACATTACTTTGTGGATTGATCATTGGAAAAACAAAAGYGAGCTTGCACCTTTGAAATCTACTGCAAATCTGGCACAGGCTTAATGAGGAAGCAAGATGCAAGCCAGTGGGTTTTATGTGAGGTTAATGTCCCATTTTCCTGTGTTGTGAATAGCGGGGGGGGGGGTTTCTCTTTTCATACGGTAATTTACAGGGTTAGGAATATTCTGCAAAATTGTGTTCATTTTGAGAAGAAATAAAGCAAATGCAAATGGATCCCTGAGGTTTGAAGAATACTGTGTTCTGTGTACAATATAATAAATCCAAACTTTTCCATTCCTGTAGCGACCTGCTGTTTGTCSTTCAAAAGGAAAAGGCTTCACTAAATCTGTCACTAAACTTTAAAAAACTGAACTTGACAAGTAAATTTCAAGACACTTTAGGTTTTATGTATTTGATTCTTTTGAAAGAAGATACAATTTTGTGACTGCTTTTTGTGAAATTAATAAAAAGCTTTGCAAACTTAAATGTAGAATGCTACCTGCCATAACTCAGAACCCATCTGTGTCCTTCTTGTCTTCAGCTACAGAAACAAAGCCCACTCACCTTATTTACAAAATCTGCTAACTAGGGTTGCCGCCAGGTTGGTTCCCAACCAGCCTAGCCAGTTTCAGTGTCTTCTTGCCAGTGAGACATATGAAGACTATTTTGTTTTCATTTTTTTTTTAATGCAAGCAGACATGACTCACTAGGTGAATTTGCACATTAGCATTAGCTCCAGCATGGGATGTGGTGGAATCACTGCGCTTGTACCCTGTTGACTTGTTCCTGCACAGCACCCGCCKGGGTTTGTAGGGCACCTGGTGCATCTCCAGACTGAATCGCTTTTGCTCAGTCAGCCCAACGTATGCAGCATCCTTTTGAGCTGCAGTGCAAGTGTAACAGAYCTTTGCATACCAAGCTATCGCTTGCCAAAACACCAGTTTCATTATACCAACTGGGTGAAGTCCTGAACTCCAACTCCTGTAAGCAGTCTGGCTCTTGCAAGATAGGAGGCTGAGGATGCTCAACAGTGAATAAGCACAGAATCCTCCTTCAAACCCATCCTTAAATCTCAGCTTTGCAGTAATGCCTACCAGCATCCTGACCACTCTTTGGCCACTGCTTGTCATGCTGACCAGTGATGTCTCCTGTCCTTGGACTTTGTTGCCTCTTTGACATTTGTTGCCCTTTACATTGGATGATCTTCTTGTAAATGCTGCCATTTTGCTTTGTTCGCTAGCACAAGAAACGGCCCAACACAATGGTAATACAAATGCTAACAATAGTATGAGGCACCTGGTGTCACATCTAATTGGGCCCTGATGTCTTGTCCATGAACCCTTTCCTATTTTGAGACATACCAAGTCAGTAGCGCCACTTCTCTGAATAAAGGTTTCCAGAATCAAGCCTGTATTTGCATCATTTTTCTGTATTTGGAGAAGGGCTGTCGTGAAACAGAGAGCCCTTGCAAACTCACAAGCAGCACAGTAACCAACTATCCTAACTATCGTTGTCACTGCCATCACGGCTGTTGTCTTTGGCTGCCACCTACAACATTATTCTATGAACATGCAAATATGAATAAGCAAGATAAAATGTATACCTCTCGGCCACCTTTTAAGTCTTGCCATTTGCTGTTTAAAAAATGCTCTGCAACTATAAGAAAGAGCTATATTCACCAGCAAATGCTTATAAAATGCTGTAAAAGTTATGAACACAGGCTTCTATTGAACAATTGCTACGGGAAAAATACAGCATCTCTTGTTTTGTAGTGTGTTTACTGTATCGTCCTGGTATACATCCATTACTTCAATTATCTAAAGAAAGAGGCTTTGATAGATTACGACCCAATGATGTGATCCTTGTGAGAGGCACACACATGCACTTATTGTTTAAGGTAGAAAATGGTTGCTTTGTGCAGTTATAGTTGTGTAGCGGGGAATATAGATCAGTAGAAGCAGGAAGGCAGCCTAACCCTTAGTCTCAAAGCAATAACAATTACTTCCTTAAGTGAGGTGAGATAGAACCTTCTCGGTCGTTTCCTTCATCCTTGGACTTGTGGCTTGGGAGACACAGCAGATTTCCAGTARTGTTGAACTATTTGAAAAATGCACCATTTAATACATTGTGCAACATTCACAGATGCAAACCGGTGAGCTGACAGATCGCAAGATATATTTCCTACACCGGGGAGTTGGAGCCTTAAGCAAACCCCCCTCTCGCCCTTCTGCCTCTCCGCTTGCAGGCACCAGCAGCGACTGCTCGGATGACCAGGAGTRAGGCGATTGTGTACGGTGTGCGTCCTGTAATTCCAGTTCTCCGTTTGTTTATTTGTTAATAAGTAAACCCCACTGGGGTTGGGCAGGTCTCGGTAAATCCTTAAGAGGCTTTCTATATACCCAGATGTGTAATCATTAATACCCAGTGCTGCAGCTGAACATATACTGATGAGCTATTGTGTCTGAGCGGAGTCCGGTGGGCATAAAGGGTCTGCTCGTACCGCCGCCGCTGCGAGAGCAAGGCCTGCGGAGAGTTGGGCTTACTGCCTATTTACATTAGCAAGTGCTGCCTAGCGTACCATAAGGTACTGCCGTCGTRCTTTGCATATTACATTAGGAGAAAAAATACTTAGACATGTAATGCAATGTGGCATTTTATTACATTATTTTTATTTAAGGAAAGGAGTTATGCCCTCCAAAAGAAAAATAATTTTTCTTAAAATGAATTGATGAGCTTAAAATGTAAATGCTAGACAGGTGTTTTTTCATTCCAGAAATAAAATATTATAGAATAAATAATAGTAAAATATTACAGAATGAAAACAGATGAATTCTGTATGTACAGCAATCAGCTCTTTATTCTCTTTACTCRTATTGGAACATTGCTTCTACAAAAGTAAAGTCAATGACGGGTTCTGATAGGAAAGAAGTACTGTGTACCCTGTGCCACTGCAGTCCCAGCAGTCCGGCTTTGTATTTTCCAGTTGTCCCCTGTTGATTAAAGGACATCTACATCACCCTAGGAACATTGCATCAGGCTTTGTCCTTGCAAACACTAAAGCGATAGTATGCCTAGCACTCGACATTAGACTCGAGGTAGCAGTATGCCACATCAAGGCTTTGAGTACRAATGTTGAACAACTGAAGCGAAGTGTTGCAGATGGTGCTACTTACTGGCATTTTAATCACTTTGTCACTTTGTTCGTTTCCTTTACCTGTGAAAATGTCACTCTAGCTTCTGAAACCATTACTGGGCTACCTACAATCTGGAGTCCTCTACAAATTCATCCCAAAGCGATGAGTCTCTCCCTTCGTACCGCAAGTCCACCGCTGCACTTACTCTTCTGACCTGCACGCCTGGGCTCCCAGAYCCACCCTTTGAGGCTGCAGCTGGCACTGAAATGAATCGATTAAGCAAAATGAATTGCTTATCGCCACCATCAGGAGCACAGCACTTCACAGAGAGGAGGACTTGAACCTCCACACCTGTCTAATCTACCACGCATACACATGTAACTCGCCCAAGGTAGTCAGACCATCCTTCCTGGTTTTCTGACCAGCTGCTTTGTATGAACAAAATTATTGGTGCCTCGGCACCAGAACATCCACCCTACACTTACTGAAAGTCAATTGGATTGACTTCAGCTATTGGATTGCACTTCTGCATTTCAGATATTCAATGTGCTTTTGATCTTTAGGTTCCAGCCTAAAAACAGTTGTTGAACCCTTGGGCTAGAATCAATGAATACAATCTTTACAGTTCACTGCTTTGCTTTATCTCCTGCTTTTGTCAGAGGATGACTTATTTGTACCAGTCTTTTGGGCCTTGGTGATAGTTTACCTAGCGGCAGCCATTAAGCTGAACACACCTATGTATGTAGCTCCAGTTAATCCAATAGAGCTACTCACTTGTCCCTTGCAACAAGAGGTGATATTAAACACTTAGCAATAAGTAAAAAGCAAAACCAATTTTTTCTTAAGCCATATGTAAGGACTGGTGTCTGTTTACACATGGAACTGGCTGAAGCCTACTGCCACTGATGACGGTGGGAATTTTGCAATTGGTTTTTAAGGGTTATACAATCTCCTACAGTCAAATCTGTCTATTATCAAAAAATTCTCAAAACTATGTTTTCTAAGAAAACCACAAACAGCTAAAATATGAATGTAACGGTATAGAAATACTCAAAACACATTAGAGATCAATCCAGTTAATTACATTATAGGTGCATAATGTGGAAAAAATTAAAAACTYAAATGTAGATCAAGGAAAATGCTGAAAATTAATTCAGATTGCTTTTTCATATTTGTATTCTGAATTACATAATGCTGAACTACTTTTTTACATAAGGAGAACAGTACTTAGTGATTTTGCTATGATGACTGAGCAATATTAGAAATAGAGCACAGTTCTGAAAGAATCTGTTATGTAGACGTTTGGGATTCATAATGGAAGATAATGGTCTTTTTGGTGATGAATCCACTATATAAGCCAAGAATATTTCAAGAGCTTGTTTCAAAGTAGATCCATTAGCATAACCCAAGACATATCCTCAGTCTTCCAGATAAGAAAAGTTCTTGTATTGTTGTAATAACAGAAAGTTAGAGTGTCAGAGAATTTTTGAAGAAATTATGTGCTTGCTACAGAGCCAAACTTCAGGCTCAGTTCTTTCAGTGTATCAATTTTAAAGCAAAATAAATAATCTGTGTTAGTGTAGAAAAATCAGGGTGGGGGTTATTTGCATAACATCATAGATGTGTTTTATGAAACAACATTTTTTTCCCACTTCTGGATCATGGGGTCATTAAATGTCCTTCTTGGACTAACTAGTAGCGTGGACTCTTCCTATCCAGAATGTTCCTAAGCTCCTTGCCAACATTTCTTCTTCTCTTTTTTCCTAACCGTCTAATGTAATGCCCAATGTTCTGTAAAAACCGTGGTTAAAAACTGTGGTTGAATATATGTGAAGCATGTACTGTTTGGTTATACATTGATAGGACTTTTTGATAGTTAATCTTGTGCTCTACAGAGTGCATGGGAACATCTCTATTATATAATATGCTAAATAAAACCACTTTTTTTTATACATGGAATGCCTAGTTGCATGACTTCATGCTTTATGAATACACGAGTATTTGTAATGCCCATGCCYGTTTTCAGATATTACTCATCTTCACCAAAGACACTGCGATAGAAATAGTCTATTGGACATGACACTTCGTTACAGACTAGTTGCTTTGTGTTCTTATTTCTTTGAAATATCTAGTTGAAGAATTGAATGTTCCTGAAAGAGTGTTCATTTGTGTAGAAAGCAAATAATTGCCTACGTTATCCTTCTTTAAAAAGTGTTTTGACTACTTCTATTGCAAAAAGAATCATAGTGTTGTTCTACCTGTAGCGTATTGTTACGCGGCTCATGCAGTTACTATTGTGTTGACTAGTTGGTCCAAAAATTCAGTTTATTTAATTCCAGTTTGCGAGGCAGTGAGCTCCCATTTTATATCAATTTATTTCTTGGTGTTTTTCTAGTTTATTGTATTTATTTCAAATATTTAAAATGTCTGCAAATATCCCCATGGTAATGGAATTCACTTGGCAGCAATATATAGTTATATGAATCATAACTAGACGGTAAATGAATGGTTTAAGGCATAACTAAATACCAAATGGAAGTTGATATGTTTGGCAACAGCAGAAGGTGTTTATTGTGAATATACCTCGACACCATTAATAATCTTTCTTGGAAAACCCTAGTTCTAGAAAAAGTTGGTTTGGGCACATTTGAGACTTTGGTCCTGATGTTCTGGGAGATGTCCCCCAAAAGAAACCCTTTCTGTGGATGCATGGACCCGCAACTCTGTTGTGGCTGAGTCCAGAGAGCGAAGGTGGCTGTTGTAATTCTGTATGAAAGAATTGGGGATCACTGAATTTTTATGATTATGGATCTATTAGTGCTATGGGCTGTCCATAGCAGRTAAATGGAGAAGGTTCTTAGCTTGAGGCCATGCCTTTGACAGAAAGCAGGCTAAAGCAGCATTTATGGACCTTCAAAAGATCTACTGTATGTGCATGTAAGTTGCGATGAATAAACAAGTTGCTTTTTTTTGTAATGGCATGTAATGGAATAAGATGGCTGAATACTTGCAGAGCATTTTTTGCAAGAGAAGAGTGTTCGATTCTCTTGGGCTACAATTGGCAAAGAAGCCTTTTTCAGAGTATTCATGATTACCACAGCTATGAAAAAAGTGTCCATTCAACTTAATGTCTCAGATGGGCCCATTAGCTTCTGATGTCTTGTTGCATAAATGCACACAGTTGCAAAAGTGACACAGGTTTTTAATGTAGGACATCTTAATCCATTGTGATAGCTACATGGCTTCTCCTTCGAACACAGACGGAAGACTCTGCAGTCAAGGGTATTTTAATTCCATATCTAGAGTTCAGCAAATGGAAGAGAGAGCATTGAAAGACTTAAATAAACCACAACGTGATAAATCATAACAAAGTACAAAATGAAAACATTCAGTTTATTTAGAGAATGTTCTCAGAGAATGGAATACATCAGTCTTGAACCAAAGCATACATTTATCCAGACTGCTGTTAATTCACAGTTTATTTATAAAATGGTTCCATTTTTGATAACATCTGTATATGGCAAGGTGCCTAACATCTGGGGCACAATGGGGAGAAGTTATTAAGCTAGCATCCTCCTTCCTCTTTGTCTACAAGCAAAGAAGCTGGAAGGAATCGCAGTGTTACTCTGCTGACTGAACTCGGGCGGCAGCACCAGGTGGGTCTTACTAACTTCCACTCATCAGAGAAAAGACAGAGCTCCTCTAAAAAGGAGACAACAGGAAATCTTGGTAGGAGGTTCTCAGACCGGACAACCAAAAGCAAACTAGGTACAAGACTGTAGATCTGTTGTGATACAGAGCCAACACTTTTGACTTCAGTCATGGAGGAAACTAAACAAAAGTCATCACACGAAGTGACAAAATTAAATCAGAAATTACCTTATGTGTTTTGTGTCAGTTTGTGATTAAAACTCCAGCTGTTTACAGGCACCACAAAACCCATGGTTATTATAATTCTGCTTTTCTCTCTGATTACTTGACTGGGAAAATACTAAAACATAATTTCTATTTGTGCAAATTTTTGAAAGAGCAGTGAGTGCTCATGAATAATGCACCTATAAGGTAAAGTATTGATCCGGACTGAAACAATGTTCTTAAAATACATTTTTGTGTACAGATATTCCATTTGCTGTACATCACCGACAAATTTAGTATGGCTGAAAAAATAAATCTGATTGGCCRCAAAATGTTTTTCTCTAACAGTTATGACCTAGAATATATTTTTGATATTGGAAAAAATAACATATTGGTCATTTTGTCTGGCGGATTTTACCACTTCCTGCCTGATTGTTGAGGAATTCAGAATGCTTTTTTGGCCAACAAGAAGTATGCCTACACTAGGGAATTTCTTGCTCTCTTTTCAGGAAACACAGCTACATTAGTGCTATTAATGCAGGCTTTCTCACCACCATTTATCTAATGCTGTCTGGCCTCCCTCGTTTTTCTAGATCCCTCTTATCTGCTCCACAGCGGGCCCCTATCCTGCAATTAATTCCACTTGGTACAGAGGTTGGCAACGCTCGCCGTGGGGTCCCAGCCATTACAGATATCTGTACGTAAACACGCAGGAGGTAGCAGTACCTGAGCTAGCAAATACCAAGCCAGCAGCTTTTTCGCATTTGCGTGGAGATCAGACTGAACTCTTTCAGATACGGTTACACAAAGCGACCATTCACCCTCCAGCACGTGAGCCTTTGGGGCAGGGACCGTATGCTCCCAGGGCAATGGGGTCCCCATCCTTGSTGGGGCAAGTAATTAGAAAAAGAAGATGAGACCTGGCCGACCTGCTTTCCCATTTACCTGCTGCTRTCTTCTCTCAGCGTGAGCCCAGGAGGTATTTCACTATTCTGGACTTTGCCTGTCTGTCCCTTCCCTACCCATCCTCAGGTTTTGTTGTTGTTTTTTTGTTTTTTTGTTTTTTTTTTTAAAATAAAGCTTTTATTGTCTAAACCATAACACTTTTATTTATTAAGAAATAACACATTAGCAAATGGAAGAGTGTTTTTAAGACTTTTCTCCTCAGCAAACTGGCTTTCACTGAGCATTACACACGCTCCTGGTAAATAAATTAGGAGAGAAAGAGCATTAAACTCATACAACAATTGCTGTATTTTGCTGACAGTTGGCATCCCTGCAATACAGCTGCTTCTCCCGGCCTCCTGGGAGCAGAGAAAAGGACAATAGCGAGCTATGCAGTGTGACTGACATCTCTTCTACCCCGCCAACCTCAGGGAGCACACATATATTTACCCATACTCACCATCAGATCAGTCTCATTTCTATAGGTTTGGTATTATCTTAAAAGACTTTCTGTCACCCAACCAGGAGTCAACGGATGGTCAATGCAGGAGGTCACGCAGGATGGTCTTAAACTCCTTTGGCCATGCAATCCATGGCTGACCAGACAATCTCCCTGTATCTGTCAGAACATGTCTTTTTTCTTAGCATCTAGTCTAACAGGTGCAGCTCTGCCTGTAAGCCGCCCAAACCAGCCAGCTGTGCTTGCAATGAAACACCACAATCTGCGATCGTCAGAGGAGAGGAGTCCTCGCCGAAGGCTGTAAATAAAAGGAGAAGAATGTAGTGGCTTTGGGCCTTTTGCCCAAGTAGATAAACCTTGACTGCTGTTGCGCCTTTGCTTTCTTAAGAAGCCCCAAATGCTGTYTCTGATCGGAGGAGAAAGAAGTCCTCTGCTGTGACCCTTGTCATCGGCGGTTCCAAGCCGGAGTTCACACGGAAGGCCAGCAGAGCCAGGACTGAACCCGCAGCGTTGCTCCCTTCCATGTGCAATCCCCCACGCTGTCGTCCACTTGTAGCCCCTGATTGCTCTGGCCCGGTCCTACACRTTTCCTCCTCCACTGCTGATTTATGAAGGCTTTTCATTAGTCACACCCTGTTTCCCAGTGCCTGTGTCCTATGAGGAGCCCTCTGTACTAAAGAAGGTGTTGGAAAGGTGAGAGGGAAAAGGAAGGTAATAAGTAACTGGGTAATGGGTAATTAAATTAGCCTTCCAGGAGCTAAAAGACAAGAAATCTCACACACTCTAAGGAGATGTCACTCCTCAGGAAATCCTTATGGATCATTGTTCCTATGGAGCAGGAAAACAAGCCTCTCACAATAGAAAATATCTTCCCATCAGCAGCATTAGAAAATGATAAAGCAACCAAACTGTGGTAGAGTGAGTCATCACTCAGTGATTTTTCTTCAGTGCTTTCCCAGTGATTGCTAGCAAGGTCATGGGTTGCTAAGCCAGAGTTTGGAGGCTCTAAGATGGGAAGTGCCATCAGGAAGCCCTGATGCTAACAAAGATGATGACTTCTAAATTTCAGTCAAGCTCAGAAGTAGCATATCAGGGGGAAGATCCATCTTCCTTGTTCTAAATTAAAGACTTGTGTTTTAGCAAATCTGAGGGAAGTGTTGTGGTTGCTATGGATAAAATATATGTAGGGTCCAAAACTCAGAATTCACTCTTTCAGTAGATAGAGAGCAAAGGAGAGAGAAGAACTTAAAAGAGTATAGTGCTGTCACATCCCCTGCTGAGACATCCAGTTCAGGGTTAGCTCCAGATTATGACACAGACAGTAGTTTTGACACCTGCCTGTTGTGATAATCTGGCCCTAACATCCTTCTAGTCCACTGAAGTGACTAACCTACGGAAGGTCTTCAAGCCTTCATCCAGCTCCTTCTTCATTCCTGTTTGAACCGTCCAAGTAATTCATTTACCACCTGTAAATCTGTGATAATAGGAGGAATTACATTTAAAAAAGGAAAATCACTGCTTTCTGCTTCATTTATCTTAAAACTAAATCCCTACAGGGGTGTCACATTCCCTTCCTTCCTGCAGATGTAGGCTTGTCTAAAATAGCCACCCTCCCCTAACATTCAGTTATCTCTGGTRTAGCACCATTGCCTGTAGCAACACTGAGAACAATTAAGATAAGACATCAGTGKTTTATCACGGTGTGGTCTAACCTTACTTAAAGCAAGTCTGGTTTGATGTAGTAATAAAAAAAATACCAACGCCTAACAGTACCTCTCCTGCCCTAGAGCTCATATTGCTACGGACACTCCAGCCACAAGGGAAGTCCCAACAACGGAAGACGTTATGGAGGAAAGTCTGGTGGAGACCCAGGTTTTGGAGTTACACTGGGGCAGCAGGTATAACGAGAGGAAAAAAACTGGAACTAGATTTCATGTCCATTGTGTTCTCGTCTTTCTGCRATATCGCTGTGAAAAATGATAGGACAGTGCTTAGGTAGTGTTAATCAACCACTAGTGACCTCCTGAGCTCTAGGGAATTTACGGCTTTCATGGAGATCTCTAGCTCCTTTTTTCAAGATTACAGGGGGATTGTTTCATTTCTGTGTTTCATGGCGGTTTGATTCACTGTGATTTCCCCCTGCAAGGGTAGAGTGACAGGCTGTGCTCGGGTAGAGCTTCTTTCCTGAGAATGTCCAGACATACCCCATTCCCCTAATGAGATTATTTTTACTCTGTCTTAAGGGTATTTTAGGTCTTCACAGAAACTGGGTTTTAGCTGCATACTTTACAAGCATACTATACATATAAAGACCGATGTCGGCTGCATACAGTACTGCTTAAAGTATGTCAGGAATATGTAATGTATGATAAACAGAAAGATGTGTTTGGGGTTTCGATCATCGTTCTTCTTAGTGAGGTATTTCAGGACTTCAACTAAATGCACATGTCTTACATTAGAGAAGCTTAGCAGGCTCAGGGTATGTATATCCCCGTTTCCCTTCAGCCTGTGAAGCTGCATTACTACCAAAGCTGAGTAAAGTATCTTTATTGAGTCACTGTAAACAGCTCCTATTCAGCTCTCAGCCCTGCAATCACACTACTGGGTGGKTTTTTTTTCCTGCAGCTTTTTTCTTTTTCGGAAATAAGAACCTTCTCAGGCCTGTTGATTTCATCATTCAGGAATTTAATTCAGCAGTCACCTTAAAAGGCCATTCATTTAGACTTTTAGGGAGGAGTGCGTTTGCTTCCTTTGCAAAATGTGATGTCAAGGCTTATATTTTTTCCCCCTCAATTCATCTTAAAATAGGCAACCAGAAAGAGGAGGGTCCATAGTAGAACACAGCACACATTTATACGGTCCCCTAAATGAACAGAGCTGAAAGACTCACAAGTAATACATTTCTTACTGAACGTGAGTACACTGGATGCTCTTTCTGAGGGTCACAGGTACGGAAAAAGGCACAACCTCTTTCGGCAGAGTGCTGATTCAAGCTTCTTAATTAGCCAGCTAAAGAGATCAAAGAGCAAAAAGAAGTCAGATGAAAGCTAGGTGCAGGTGTGGCTGCAATTCCTCTCCTAACTATCTGGTTCCCAGATTACAATGATGTCAGGCTGTATCTGTCACAATTAACGTGGGGAGGAGGAGGATAAAACAAAAGCCTGTTTACTGTAGGCTTCACCAAAACAGTTTTTGTATAGATTTCTCCAAATGAAATCAGTTCTTGTAGGTGAGGCTGGTGGCTCCAGGTATTATTAAAGTTGTCTGCACATCTCATTACAAAGCCCTGTTTTCAGCCGGTTATAACTTCTGAGTTCCTAGAATTGAGCCATTCAGAGCCGTGTGGCTGTACTAGGTACACCTACGTACACGTGGCCGTACTTTTCAGATACAGGATAAAAGTGAAACGTGTATCTTGCTCAGGTCAAAGGGGTCTGGAGTGAGGATTTGGCCTTTGCAGTCAGGAGGTGTGGGAGGAAGAGGGAGAAGTGGTCTTTCTGAAAGGGCTCTCTCTTCTACAGTCCTTCAGCAAATTCAGCCACAGTTAGCTCCGGCAGAGAGAGGCCTTTGAAAGTTTGCAGCTCACACATGTTCAACAGAAACCTTTACAGCTTTAGCAGCTAACCTCCCCAATGATTTTGTCTGCCTTGAGCACACCCCAGTCCAAATTTAAGATAATTTTTTCCCTCGTACAGTTGTTCCGAGGCCCTGTGGCAGGTCATGCTTAGTGCTGGGATCTGATCTGAGCAGGGGGCACAGCCTGGTTTCCAACCAACATCCCCTGCCTGGCACTATGGGGGGAAGGGGAAGCTGCTGGAGAGAAGGAGCCTCAGAATGGGGGAAACTGGCCCTGGAGGTGGCAGGAGGGAGGGCGAGAGGTTTAAACTGGCATCAGAGATGGGGAGAACACTGGTGCTGAAGCAAACTGCAAGGCAGAAGTTGGAAGGGAGCTGGGAAGGGAGCATCAGAGCTGGGGGACCTGGCAAGTACCCACGAGCAGAGCTTGGGGCTGAACTTGCCTGAGGTGGCAAGGAGAAAGGGAGAAAGGCAGCGGCAATGGCGATGCCAAGCCAGGGAAAGGATAACGGCGCTGGTCCAGGCAACAAGCTGTGCATGGGGCTGATGTCTGCAGTCCACTTATCTTGGATTTGCTAGGGCCTAGGATTTGCTGAGCAAGAAGATTAGGACTGGGTGGGAAGTTTATGGAGCGGCGGTGAGGACTGGCTCAATCAGAGGTACAGGACTTAAAGCTGAGGGCAAAGAGAAGATGTGGTGCGRCCAAATGGCCCTTGGGGTTTAAATGCTGCCTTGGACTCTGTCCCACTGCTCCAGAGCTCCTGTCACACCAGGCAAACTTTGCATAGGGTTACCTGGAAGCTTCTCAGTTCCCCAGTGATCAACGTGATGCCTGACTTGAGAAAGCACAGAGTGTTCAGAGCTATAGCTAAAGTCAACGGGAGCTATGTTTCTTGTGTATACCAAAAAAAAAAGTCAAGTGCTTAGAAGGATCAGATTTTAATATCTCAAATTGGATGCCAAAATTAATTTATCTTTTCCCCCATTTTTCATCCACTCACCTTGGAGTTTATTTAAAAAAATTAATATTTGTGAAGTACTCAGATTTTATAACATTAAGTGCCAGTAAATAAGTACCTTGGGGAACAAACAATTCTTCCTTCAGAGCAAAATAAAAGAATACAGCAGCACAGTAAAGTCTGAAGCCCCATTAAACAACCAGGAGAACACAAATCATTAAACAGTTGCTCATTACATGACCAGCTCTTGTTCTGTGTACTGGGAGAAGCAGAGCTACTCTGAAAATAGTTTTGCATCATGCTACTAGGGGCTGAGTCATCCATGGAAGTACTAATTGGAAAAATACCATCCATTTCTTTTCATGTAATAGTAATAGTGTAAAAGCAGAGGTTTTGAGCTTTCTTCACTTGTAGATCCTTATAAACTTTGCAGGAGAGATGCAGACCCTTGGATAGGGACAAGACAACAGCTTGCTCCTTAGTTACCTCTTCTGCAGCCCTTGGAAGTCATCTGTGGAACCCTAGGAGTCTGTAGACCACATGTTGTAAACCACTGTCTCTGACTGTATAGCTCACAAAGGAAAAAAAACCCTGTTAAACCAAGAATCATTTTCTCGGTTTTTCCAGTAACATGCTCTGTGTAATAAGAAAGTGTACGAAACATTCAACACCCTTGCTGCTAGCAGTAATCTTGAAAGAAGGGAACGAGTTTGTTTTGACTTTGCCATATCAGATGTTCTGCCTAAGACTTGTCTCCTTGTTTTCTTTATTTTCTCTCCCTCGATCGTCACTGCCGTATCTTGCATTTCTCCAGTTGACCATCATTATTGTACCCCCAAGTCTGAGTTAGGATCCCAGCACAGTAGCTCACCTCTGCCAATTTAGTCTAGCTCCTAACATGCACCTGGTAGGGCTGCAATCCGGTTTAAAGGCTCATATACTCAAACGTTTCCATTCCATTGCAAATTGAGAACGTTACTTGATTCCGCAGAAACAAACATTATGAAGGTGTTTCCCCCTGGAGTTTGGGAACTTCTGTCACCGATGTGCAAGGATCTGTAATTACAGCAGTGTTCCCTTCCATCCACCACAGCCATCTCCGGCAATGTTCCCCCTCATTAGGAAACTATCCTATAATTTAAGATTAGAACTGGAACATAAGGCAGTAATTGCCCCTTTCTGTTTGAGTCGTTGCAGAATTTACGTTGTCAAGCTGAGGCGTTTGTTGTGCTTAAACCTTTCCACCCCTCGGCAATAGGTCTTTACTTGAACTTCACTTCGCTTTGCCTCGTTTGCATCAGCAGTTCCCCTAGTTCAAATGCTGTGAGAGCTGGTTGTAGACAGCATTTGCTTCAGGGAAGCACAAGCCCCTGTTTCTCTTGATAATATTACAGCCACTGATGATTATTTTTTTCCTCCTCACCATCTGACATTCTGCTTTTTGCTATGTTGGTGACCTGTGTCACTTTCTCATTAAGTTATTCTGGCTGTGAAAATTATGGAAGAAGAAAGTGATGTGAAGCGACAGGTTTATTCAGTCCCCCATTCTGAATATCTGCTCGTTTCTGGAATATGGAACAAGGCACATTATCTTTATTCGTTATCCTTTAAAATGACACATCTTTTTAAATTTTGTTACTTCCATCTATGTGATATATGAGACATCTTCCTGAGCTCAGAATATGTCACTGCTGCCTCTGTATGACAACCTTAGTAATAGGTGCTGGGCTGGTGGCATAGGATGTAGCTCCCTGCTCCCTTATTTCTGCTTTTTTCTTCTTCTAAGCCCTGAGCCCTGACTGCTCTCCTCTGAAAAACTCTRTGTTTGCTAGCAGAATTATAACAACACATAGATAATTTAAATTTGCCAGCAAGCTCCTTTTAGCTATTTATTTATTTTGATTTCAATTTGCGAAACATAAAAAAGTATGTGTTCTGGGCTGTGAACACATTTAACAAAGGATTAAAAAAGCAGATTAACCCCTAAGAGCTTTAGCAAACCACTAGCTTTTTCCCACATGCCAGGGCTCTTCATCAGATTTTTAAAGACTAGCAAAGTGGACAAAAAGGRCTCGGTGTGGGTGGGTTTGGGACAGAGGGGACACATGTGAACATGGGCCCAGAGCGCTTAAGCTGTTCATTTCTCCGGTCTTTCTGCCTCTTGCCTCCGTGTCTGCATGGYGGAGGTGTGTGCATACATACACATGTGCGTACGTATGCATGTTTTGCTCCAGGTGTGTGTATAACATCCACATATTGGGAATTATGTGTTATGTATTAGCTGTTCCTGATGTTTCCTGTTCCAGCTTTCCCCCCAACTGAACCACCAACGTTAAGTTACTTCTGCTTTACTGCCAGCACCCAACACAATGAAAAAGATAAATTTTGAAGTTCCACGGATAATTTAAAATGCTTTCTTTCCAATTACCCCCAGCTAGTGGGGGTAAACGTTTCTCCAGAAGACAAAACACTAAATAGCATTCCGATATTCGCCTTGACTTTTTGGAGAGAGTGACTTTTACAAAGCGGTCTGCTGCTTCATGGGAAGAAGAAAATTCCATCCTCAAAAGTGCTTCTGAAAAATCAAGCCTTTCCTTTTAGAGAAACCCGTGCAGTTTCCATTTGCTGACTCTCTTCATGTGTTGCCAATGAGTGGAGATGGCCCGAGCCTGACTTTTCCTTTCTCATTGTATTTGGTGCATGTTTGCTTCCCTCGTGGGCTGTGTTTTGAATGTGTTTGTTTAGTTTCTCACTGTTTGCCATACTGACTTCTTTATTCTTTCCCTTCTGAGTTTGCTGCATATTTTATTTCTGTCTTGCATCTGCACTCTGCTTTGCTTTGCTCAGCTGGGTTTAGCATCCTGATTGTATGAGGATGTGCCTTTTTTGTCATTTTAACCTCTTGAGGGTTAGTGCTCTGTTGAAGAGAGAGAGACTGCAGAAGCGAAGTCCAAAAATTAAAACCCTAAAATAAAGTCCTACTGACAGCAAAAAGAAAATTAAAAAGTCAAAAAAAAGTATATGCAAAACTAAAATTAATAAACAGGCACAGGATTTTAAAAGCTGCATAATTTCTTCCCACAGACATTATCCAGATGTTACTCAATAAAAGAATCACATTCAAATATAAAAGAATCATATTTATTGCATTGTATAATCACTGTATTTTTTGAGTTCAAGAAAAATATGAAAAATCCAGGTTCAGTAATGCACACCGTTCACAGGAATCCAAGCCTTTCTTAGCATGGTTTATGGCCATTGTGCAATATGATCCTCTTATCTCTCGTAAAAGTCTGCAAGGTTTATCAGCAGCTTTTGACACAATGAACTTAAGATCTGGCTGCTTTTCCACAGAAGCTATCTGGGATCAGTGGGGTCATTCTAAAGATGAAAACTATCTGCACTCCCGAGGGTCATAYTGGTTATCTTCCTTTCTTCACATCCCCTCATGGAAAGCTAGTTGTCAATATTTGCATCAATGGGATGTCACTTGATGAGATACCTTGGATTTTTAAAATAAACAGTTATATGTGTCTCATAATCTGTACCGAACATTACAATCATCCAACTATAGACAAGYCTGGGAATAGGGAATGTCAGAAGGAGAAAAGAAGCTAACTCAAAATAAGTTTGAAGAAAAGATGAGTAGAGCTGACAGATGGTACAGCACTTTAAGGAAATCACGACTTTCCCCTCCTTCCATCAGTTGCTAAGGAGAGATTATATATGAGATAGTATCAAGAATATCAGTATACAGGTAATACTTAATTCTGACCAGTGTTTGAATACCCATGAAGCCATCTTAAACACTCCTTCCATCTTAATCCAATCTGCTTCTTAGGACTGCGGCATTCATCCCTGTGACTCTCTATTTCTAAGATGGAAGATGGGAATGCTCTATCTTTTAAACTGACCAGAAAGCTGCTCAGAAGCGTTAAGCAGTCCACCCTGCAGTTATGCATCTCTTGAGCTGCAAAGGCAAATGGGAACATGTCAGAACRTATTTCCCTGCAGCTTAGTGACTCSACATTCAGTAGCTGCTTTAAACCAGAACAATGATCTTTCTCTTTTCAGCTTTCCACGGGATAGGATTCAACCCCATTAMTGACTGTATTTCCCTTCCTACCACTCCAAGAATACTTGCTGAGAGGGGATGATGTAATTGTCATGACTGAAATGAAACTCAGATCAGTTGAGGAAACTGAGTGTGAAGAACATGCATTTGCTACAGAAATTCATCTGRMAAAGAAAAAAAAAGAAAAAAATGCRGAAGACCATTGCTTGCTTTTTTAAAAAAAGTTTGCAAGATGCATATTTTTTACTCAAGCTTTAACTGGATGAAGGGCAGGGCTGAAAGTGTGGTAGCGAATGGGGCTACATCTGGCTGGTGACTGGTCACCASGGGTGTTCCTCAGGGTTCAAGTCTAGGGCCAGTCCTGTTCAACATATTTATCAATGATTTGGATGCAGGAGTTAAATGCACCATTAGCAAGTTTGCTGATGATACCAAACTGGTAGGTGCTGTTGACTCTCTTGAGGGACAAGAGGCCTTGCAGAGGGATCTAGATAGATTGGAGCACTGGGTTTTGATTAATGGGATGAAATTTAACAAGTCAAAATGCTGGATTCTGCACCTAGGATGGAGTGATGCTGGGCACAAGTATAAATTGGGAGAGGAGTGGCTGGAGAGCTGCCCTGCAGAAAGAGGTCTGGGGGTGCTGGTTGACAGGAGGCTCAACAGGAGTCAGCAGTGTGCCCYGGCAGCCAAGAGGGCAAACTGCGTCAAACACAGCATAATCAGCTGGTTAAAAGAGGTGATTATCCCCCTGTATTTAGCACTGGTGYGGCCTCACCTTGACTATTGTGTGCRGTTCTGGGCCCCACSATTTARAAAGGATGTGAAGGTCCTTGAATGTTGCCTCTCCAAAGGCAACTGGAAGGCATGTTCTCTGAGGAGTGGCTGAGGACACGGGGTTTGTCTAGTTTGGAGAGAAGGAGGCTGAGGGGCGACCTCACTGCTCTCTACAGCTTCCTGAGGAGGGGATGTGGAGAGGGAGGTGCTGATCCCTTCTCCCTGGGATCCAGTGATAGGACGCGYGGGAATGGTTCAAAGCTGTGCCAGGGGAGGTTCRGGCTTGACATGAGGAAGCATTTCTTTACCGARAGGGTGGTCAAACACTGGAACAGGCTTCCTRGAGAGATGGTCRATGCCCCGTGCCTGYCAGCATTTAAGAAGCATTTGGACAGTGCCCTTAATACCATGCTTTAACTTTTGGTCAGTCCTGAAGTGGTCAGGCAGTTGGACTAAATGATTATTGTAGGTCCCTTCCAACTGAAATAGTCTATTATACATTCTAGTCTAAGCCTTTCTTCAACAGAAACAGTGATATATTGCCTGCTAAATTATCTCCCTCGTCTCCTACTTTAACTATATTATATCCACTAATTCCTCCAAAGACAAGAGCTRTAAGAGAGTCATTCCAGCTGAGGATGGACCAACACAACCCTCAGAGCTAGGTGAAGCCATGTTTACAACATCTTCCTCTTAAGTGACATGCAGCATGCTAAAAAGTGGCCACGTCCCATCTTCTCTCCCATTTGACGTAAAACYGGCCCTTGTTTTAGTAAAGTGATGCAGAAAATTGTGTCTTTTATTTGGTGGCCATACACAATAATGACAATTATGATGCGAATGCATACGAGTTAATGATGAGCACTCTTACTTGAGAACTGAGACCCACTGACAAGAAGTGCCTGCAGGTGTATAGGATGGAGTCCCTCCATCACAGAGAAGGATGCAGTTACATGCTACAAACTAGTATTTCATGAAAGGCCTTCAGGGAAGGGAAAAAGACCAGGCTTGTACATTTTTGCAATGAAAAGCACCAAAGAGAGCCCAAAGCCCCTTTAAGTGTTACTGGGAGAATCCCTTGGGCTGTAGYGTAGGTGAGGTTTAGGTGACTGGCAGCAAAATGTGCTGCAGGCTAACTGCACATGATTATGATACCCAAAATGGAAGGCATAGAAAAAACAAGAGGCTGGGGGAGCTGGTGAGGAGGACAGGGCCAATGGTGGTAGCTGGGGGATATTCATAAATTTTATGGCTAGAAAGGAAGATAATAAGAAGCAAAGGTTGTAAAAGTGACTAATATGATTTAAGGCCAACAGGGAGAGAGAGCAGAGGTGAATGGATGAAGCAGTCCCTGGAAGCAAATTTTTGGGTCAGAGCACAACAGTGAGGGTGAGGATAGACAAATGTCACTCAGGCTTGTTTCCCAGACCTTCCTCAGGATGCACTGCCTCCCTTATTCCAYAGAACAAAGACTTAAGAACCTCCTTAAGATTCCTCTCTTTTGGCTTGACTTTGACTTGACTTTAATGAACTAACTTCTATACAGGCACTACACAGCCTCAGCCTTTCCCTTGGTTTTTGCTGTGTGGTCTGTAACTTTCTCAGACTGCATGCACCATAGTAAACCATGATAGCGGTAAAGTATAAAGTGCAGAGAATTACAGCACCTAAATGGTATCTAAAGCACACCTATGGTGTTCTACGAATAATAACCTACCCAGCTGTAAAAATGAATTGCATAAATAGATTACAAAAGGGTAGGATGTAGAACTTGTATTTGTGGAATGGCTCCTGCAACAGGGTTGGAATACTAGCGTAGCAGTTTATTGGGGAAAAAGTAGTGGTAAAAGAAAGTTAATTTTAGTTTTGAGAGGATGTCTTATGCAACAAGAACCCGCTCTATGTCATGAGCATGCAGAAGAGAGTGGTGCCATCACAACAATACAATGAACCAGATGCACCCGAGCTCCAGTCAAATTAAGATGCAGTCAAGAATTTTAAACATTACGCTACACATTTTATCTAAAGCATTTAGTAGCAMACAGAAAACCTCTTCACTTGGTGAGAAGCTGTGACGTATTTCTAAAGCAAGAAATATCACAGACAGAGCTGTCACCAGTGAAAAACAATTTGGACTCAAGTGAAAGAAGTGGTAAAAAAACGATGATAGGAAGCCATTATAGCACACTGGGGGAGGATGAGAAAGCAGAACGGGAAATGTTTATGTAGATAAAGGAAGCCTGCAAAACAACTACAACAGGGATCATAGGAATTTCAATCGGCCTGTCACTGAGGGGAATTGTAATTAGGAAATATCAAATAAGTGTGAAAAGCTGAAGACTTCACTTAGCCCTGAATTGTCTTTAGACARTTTATGAATGTGCAGCTATAGATAGTGAAGCAATGGCCTCAGAAAGCTCACATCCTGGGTTTTATCTCCAACTCCAAAATAGTGCAGGTCTGAAATAATCAGTTTATTGACCTTCTGGGTTATACTACTAGCTCTATTTTCTCAGGCCTTCTGCAGATGGCTGGGGGCTGGTATATTCACARAGGATGTGGTTCGTTTAACTTCTGGGGATTGACTCTTCTCATGTTTGTGGAGGGCATGAACTATAAATTGTTGGGAAGACAGCTTTGCAAGCTATGAGATGGTTAAGTGGCTACATGCTTTTACCACCTGAGTTACTCTTAAATAAAGTTAGAATATATGATAGGCAATAACTACTCAATTTTGGAAATTACAATATACACTAACGAAAGTTTATTTCCATTTGCAGTTAAAAAAAATTGGGTACAAAACCCATTCTGCTGCCAGCAGTATCATCTTGGCTTCTGTGAGGTTTAAATTCTCCACTGCAAAAGTGCAGTTAAAAATGTGAGGCTTTGGCAAAACTTCTCTGTGTTGCAGTCGTAAGAAAGAACAATTAAGTGAAAATTACTGGATACTACTCAGGTGATGTTAAAGCATCAGGTCTGGCAGCATTGGTCTYCTGTCCATCCCTAGCTTTTGCTTGCCTTCTGCTCAGGCTGTGTGTGTCCGCTGCACCGCTGCAGGCGTTCCTTTGCCAGGGGTTTCCACCTGGTCCTTCCAGTTGCCACTCAAATGCCCTTGATGCTTGCCTCATTCAAAACCAGTGTGTTCTGCCACGGGGCCGGCATAAAACAAGTGGAAGTCCCCTCTGATGCTGGACTTAAATAGACTCAAGGAACATCATCTCATACTAACGGGACTGCAGCCAGCAAATAAGAAGAGTTGCAAGAGTAACCACCAAATATTTACAGGCGGTAGTTCAAAGCATGTTCTTCTGAGAAGCTGAAGCTGTGAAATTTATTGCGCTAGACTTCATTTTTGCAAAGATTCATCTGAATAAGCGTCTGGTATGTTCCGATTCGGAGCACACGTGTCTGCTAGTGTATCGTTCTGCACAACAATAATCACTTTAAGATTAGCCCTGACTTCATTCAGTATTACTACTATAACGCAGATTATTCCTTGACATCTGCTAAAATGCATAACATAYTTTTACAGTATTTTATCTTTTCTGGTCTTTATTTGTCCTGGTGAAAGATGATCTAGCTCGATATTTCTCAAGACATAATCGTTGTGTCTGGAGTTATCCTTGTTTGTGTAACAGGGATTGCACTTGTGAGACTTGCAGGGGATTAGAATGAGCATTGATTTTATAAAGAGACTGTGATTCACTAAGGTTTTGATGAAACCGTGGGAGAAAAGTGCAGATAGTTAATTCTACTTTCCTCTGGTTCCATGTGCCCACTGGTCTCCAAAAGCTGTGCAGAGAGGCTTTCAAGAACAAACTCTAATCAAACCTTTTCCTAGGAAACTCTTGTTAGCAGCCTGCAGAAATGCCTGCTTTATTTTAATGAGCCCTTTCAGCAGTATCACACAACTGTTTTCATAATCTCAAAACTTTTATTTAAATAGCTGTGACAATCAGGCCAATTATGCTCCCATGGACCAATTTTTAGTTATCTTTGGTTGGCTTCCACTAAAAACATATTTGTGTCCCTTTGCTGTCAGCCGAAATATTTTTTTGGAATTCAGTATTATCTCACTAATTACCCTTTAACTTGCTTTTGCTTATTTTTATAAATTTCCCTTTTTTCCCCCTACTAGATTATTTATTTTTTTAAGGCTTACTACTTATTGTTTCTACTGACCCCTGGATCCCTGAGCCTATAAGGCTCTGGGATATTTTTCCTATTTAAAATCCAAAAGGAGACATTTCAGTTTCCTTTTGTTTTTTTTTTCCCAAATATTTTCTGCCAGCAATTCCTTTTTATATGACTGCTTAATTTTGTTTCCCCAACTCATAGAAATTCATGTTAAAATAGGAGTAGAGGAGATTCTYTTGGCAGCCTGCCTGCTGAACTCTAGAAATGCCACTTCACCTAGTCCATGCCTTGGATGGTTGAGTGAGTTCCAGAGAATATAGCTGGGAAGACAAACCTGCGGACTGAAGCCTGTTCATCTGAGGAGAGGGGAAGCCATCCTCTCAATTGCTTCATCCTAATCATCACGTCTGTTTTATTCCGAGTGCTTCATCTTGGCAAAGTAATTCATTCTCTTCACCGCTTCATTTGTCGGTCACTGTGATAAATCAGCCGGCAGGCACTAATGGTGCYGGTGAATTTTGTGACACTGACACCCATTTACTAATAAACATATTAAGATACGGCAAGTTGTCTGTACAACTATACGGTTATTAGATAGTAATGACTTTAGACCAGTGCTTACCTGAGTGTCCTTTAAGACAGGAATCTGGCTGGGAAAGAATGGCTCTGTTGTCACTTCATGGTTGTCTCCCAAACAAGATGATCCTAATTATATAATTGAGAAGTCCTAAAAGCATTTTAGTCTTTCCTAAGTGAAATTAAACTGCAAGTTTACACTCAATCTTTGTATGGAAAATGTTAAAATTCACAGCAGGTTTCCAGACGTCTGCTTCCCAACTGTTTTTAAAATCTAGGTCAATATAAATAGGTGGCATCAAATAAGTCTCCATAGAAGTCTCAGAATATTTTAAACAGCAAAATGGGTCAGCTTTCTTTAAAGCTTGTAACCATCTAACGCAAGTTTTTCATATGTGTACAGTCCAAGAAAGGTTAAATATCTCTCTTGACCCCTCATTGAGTGTGAATTTTTAACGTTCCGTGTTCTCATAGCTCTGTAAGGCAGCATTTTCTGAGTAAATTCCCCTGCTATTTCAATCTGTTTGCTGTTTTTTGCCGTCCAGTATGAAACCTATGGCAATATAAATCCTATCTTGTTCCAGACCTTGGTCGTTCATTTCCACATGCTGTGCAGTCATTCCTTGACTGTAAGCATTTTCCATGAGCTGAAATGTTTGATGTGCCTCAGCTACTACTGCTTCTTTGATTTTGTCATTATTATTCTCCTCGTTATATTGGCCCAGACTGGGACTGAAACAGCGCTTCCAAAAGGTGCCCCACTCCCTGTGTGCAATTTTACACATGCTTGCAAACAGTTTTCAGACTAGCGAGCAACATACATTACTCTAAGCCACRGCAGAGCAGAGGTGCGGGGTAGTGCAGTCCTGGAGAGGGCTACTGGATGGGTGCTGCCTGGAAGTAGCAAGGGGATTGATGGGGAGAGATGGTCGCCAAGGCTGACAGTACCATTGGTAGCGAAGCAGAGAGATATCGGACCCAGAGGATTCCAGTGGCAGAAGGATGCTGGATGGGTAAGACACTGATGGGTGAGGAAAGCAGTGGATGCTCTGACTCTTGGACTTTCTACAGGTAGAAGCTACTTTACCTGTGGAGCAAAAAGTTGGAGGGGATCCTGCCGTAACTGGCTACAGATGTGTCAGCTTGGGAACATTTATCCTGGTTCCCTTGGCCTGGATCAGGTCCACTGCTTAGGGGCATAATCCACTTACAGACAGGCCATGATTACATGCCTCAGGACTAGAGCCACGGGGGCCCCTAGCAGCCCCAAGACAGAACTACAAGCTAAAAGCCTGCCACATTTTCCCACCGCCAGCCTGAGTGCCTGAGAACCCAGCTGAGAGCCAGGCCAGCGTGAGAAGGTCCCCACTAGCCTGAGTGAAATGCATGACATTTGGCAGCTCCATTGCTTTATGGGCTATTGAAACCCATAAAAGCATTCCCAGTGCTTTCAGAGGACTGCGGACCCTGCCTACAGGCTGCTTTCCTTGTGCTGCGACAGCACTCCAAGAACTCAGATAGTATCACCRCCTTCTGATCATAAATCCACCTGCGTCTGGAAGTATTTACTATTTTTTTTTTCCTGAGTTTTTTACATCTGCTGCTTATTTTCATGTACTTGCCCACAATTGCCAAAGAATAAACTTGTGTCTTTTTTCATTTCTTTCCATTGCAGCCAATACAATCTCCTTGTGCCTGTTGCAAATTCCTCCAGCACTGAGCTCTTCTGGCATCATGCTGGCTTCTGTTTTTAGGGCAGAGGGGAAGAGGGTTTTGTGTGGTCATTTAATGCATGAGAAAACTCATTAATAGATTTTCTGGGTAACTGAAATGTTGTTTTTATCTGCAGAATAGAGAGAGCCTAACACTGCAAGCTTCCTCCTGATGCCCTGGCAGACTCCTACAATTCCAATTTGGTGTGACTGGTTTTTTGGAAGGAAAGTGTAGCTCCAACTCTGTGCTTATTCATTCTCATTGCTGGGGCTAATCAATGAAGCAATTGTATTTTTTGGTGATGTGAGCGTCAGCGTGTTTTAAACTGACAGGAAACCATTCACACTTACGATTCCTAGGCCACCAGGTGAAATGAAGAGGAACCAGGACAGTGACTATGAATATGGACCAGATCTGAGCCCACAACACACCTGAAGAAACTCACAGCCCACTTTTAAACAGCTGAAGTACCTAGTTCCTCCATAGTGGCTTATTTGTGATTTCACAACCTGTTGCTCTGAGATTAAGGTGATGTCAAGAGCAGATGATCATTACTTCAGCTAAGTTGTATAAAACAGCAACAGGTAGACTGCTCAACCAGAGCGTTAAGAAGATTTTGTGCAACTAACAAATAGTTACATAAAAATAAGTAGAGGAACAATATTGTGTGCAAATTGAACCATTTTAAAACAACAAAGTGCAAATGTCTGCATGCACTATCAGTGGCTCCTTATATCCCCCGGGAAAGGCGCTCTCTTTCTTGGCCATGGAAACGCAATTTTCTTCCCTGAAGATGGCTAGAAGCAATACAGCCATCTACTGACTGACAAGGTTAACCACAGCATGTTTATRTGCTTGTCATTTAACTTGCTCTCTATTTCCATCCTAAAATTGTGGCCCGTGGAAAACTGGTTTTCAGCAGAAGCTAATTACTGAAGCATACAATTAATAGCTGATTAGTAACTTGCTGACTCTCCTTATTACTCATTGCTTTRACATCTGGTTAGGTAGCTGTGCGTATAAGTACTCCTAAGCATGTGCCATACATTTTCCCCAAGYGTAAGGTGGCATAACATCTTGCAGTTGACATGCAAGGGCTCCATTCCCACGTCTCCGCTGCTGCGCAGGGCTACGAGAAAATCATAATCACAATACATTTCCACTGAAGAACGAGACAAGGCTCCCTGATGTCTGTGGCTATCCTGTTCCCTTTTTGACACCTCACATTGGTGTTTGCTGAACACTGATCACTTGTAGAAGTCAGAGAAAYACTCTGGACACCAACACAATGTTGATGAAGCAACCTGGCAAAATAAGGGGACGGGAGTCTTTGACTCAGGAATTATTCACGATATTTAATTGTGTTTAAGAGCTGTTCACAGGTTGTGTGATGATGCAGGTGTTTGAAAATGGAGCCTGATGTGCAATACCCTGTGTATTACATGAATTCAGGGCTTGCATATCCTAAGACCATGGAATCTTGCAGGAAGTTCATGTCTTGCCACAGACTCTCATTAAACCAAACTAATGAAGAACATTTCAAGCTCATACAACTATAATGAAAGATGCGAAAATGGAAGTGGAATGAAAGTGGACAGTTTGTATTACAGTAACACCTAGATCCTGAATGGATGTCAAAAAGTTCCCTTCTACCAAAAGGCTTTTGTAATCCTTAAAGGAAAATGAAGTGTTGGTTAATAATCATACAAGGCTCAGCAGGAACAGTGTCTGTGTCAGCAAACTGAAAAAAATACCTGGCATACTTGGTGCACAAGTAGCTGGCTGAGCAGTCCAAAAGGCACTCATGAAAACATAGTGAGGCAGCAAACTATGTGTTAAACATAAAAACAGTCTTACAAAATAACTGTAGGGATCAAGACTGGCCAGAGCAACCGAATCTGCACAATGAGCCGCATGACAGCTTATAGAACATGGTTTTCACAAATGGTGAATGAAGCCCCTTGATCCTCCTTAGGTTTAGGAGAAGCCGTGTAACCTGGAGTGCTGCTGTAAAGCGCCACACGCTCTGTAGGCAGAAGGCTGACTGCAATGCTGGAGCTAGCTGACCTACATCTACACGTATGGCTCCTACCCTTGTGGAAACTGGAGCATCCAGATTTACACGACTAAGACTTCTCTTTGAAGTGTCACTATGAGGAAATTGGGCCCTTCTTCCTCCTGCAACCACTTCAGCATGGCTTGAATTAAATTTTAACAATGTTTAATTCCTATTGCTTACATAACATACAGGCTCAAATCACCCTTTGCAATTTTTAGAACAACCAAAAGCCAAGTCATCGAGAACTACAGGCAAAATACCACTCCTAGGTTATTTTATTGTATTTTGCTGCTGTAAATGAGACGTTACTATAGATTCTCAGAACACAGTGTAAAGCTCCACACATATAAGCAACAAGCATTTGAGACTTTAAACTGAGACTTGAGACTCTCCTTATGATATTCAAGAACTTGTAAAAACTTTCTTTAAATAAGAGTGTGATATTTAATGGACAGAAATAAATATCATGCTATTATAAAAATCTCATAGCTACAAGAATAGCATTTCAGGCTGAGAAGGTTATATTTTCCACAGTACAGATGTCAGGATGACACCTAAAAAGACAAAGAAGCATATAGAAGCATTTGGAAACAAAATATTTGGAAACATTTGGAAGCAAAACTTAAAACCAGCTGGTTTCCACTCAAAAATAAGTGAAACTGTCATCACAACAGACATGAGACAATGGCTCAGACAGAACAAAACGTAAATATACAAAATATATGGATTTCCAGAACAATTGGATCTTGTTTCTGTAAATACTTATGCACAYGAGTGGATGCATTTAGTTTCCTGGGATTGTTCATCTGTAAAGTTATTAGATAGATAGTCTGTAAGTCTCCAGTCATGTGCGGTGACATTTGCAAACCTGTAGGACTGGAACTTTAAAAATGATAAATTCTTCTGAGGAGCGATGGTTTCTTTTCTATGGACTGGATAATACTTAGCAAGCATTTGGTCATTCCTGTTACGAATAATAATAAGCCTTATATGTAAGGCCATAAAGCAGAGGCTGAGAAAAGATTAGACATTTCATAATCATTAGACTGGCAGTTTTTAAAGTTTTTCCTCTTCCCCCTCATGAAGGCACATTCTTGGCCTTGCATGCTCTCCCAGCAATTTGTGAATTATTTATGTGGCTATTTTCAACCTGTGCAGCATTGACACACATGGCGTATGGTAGCAGGGGAGAGAAATGCTGAGGGCAGCGCTGGGAGGAATATTGCCAGGAGGCAATGGCTACACCAGAGTTGCAAGCAGGGAGGAGCTGCCTTGCTAATTCCAAGAATTTTCATCACTGCACTCCTCCTACCCTATTCCCACCCGGACACTTCTGCCATAACCCCACTCCTAACTCCATCCCCTGTGCCTCAGATGCCACTGGAAGAAGGCAGTGGTGCTGGGCCATGGTGTGCCCAGAGCGTGGCGAAGAAGGCTTGGAACTAGCAGTGCTGCTCGGCTCTGCCTTTGCCATTCCCTCACACCATGTCCCGGGAGCTGGGGAGGCACTCGGAGACAAACAGCACTGTAGTGSTTAGTGGAAGAGCAATCCTTTCTGTAATAAAAAGCTGGGTATTCACTTACATATCTTAATTCTTTCCATGCGTGTCCTTTCTTGCCCTCACCCCCTAAATTTTGTTCAAACAGAAAAACAGGGATTTGGCCTCATGTCTGGGATTTCTGGATAGCTAGCAACCTGACTGGATGTGCAATAGTGCAGATCAAATGATGGCTGTCCTGATAACTGGCCAGCGCACACACACAGATCAACTGCACTTCAAGTGAATATAAATGTGAGGTATCTGGAGCATGTCACGCTTACTGCACAGGTGCTGGTTATCTGAGTATGTGCCAGGAGATGCCTGTATCCGCGTTTCTGCCTGTGTTGTCCTGAGCTGAAATTAGAGATGCTGGCACAAACTTTACGCAAGATAAGATAAAACACTTTTAAAATATCTGACAGAGCTCTTGTAATGTAAATCAGCAACCTATCAGGTTTTCGAGCATGAAAAATTCTGGCTACCATCAAGTCACTTGTTTTCTTTCCTAAGTAAATTTTTAATCCTGAACACAGTCAGAAAAAAATTTAGACTATAGGAAGGAGTGATCTTTCCAATGACAGTAAATTTTACATTGCCATTGATCCATATGAGTCCATCACTGCTTCCTGGACGTGGAAGGGGTGATACCCTTATAGGCAATGCCTCAATTTAGCTTGTATATTATAGAGAATGAAACAGGCATCTTTTCAGACTGCACTTGGGCAGTTTGTAGATGGGGGAGAAGTTACTCCATTCCCGCTGCAAGCTGTGCCCTTCCCTAACCAAATCCTTCCTGACACTGCCCCCAACACTGGGGCTTGGCAGTATCTTGAGATAGTAAGTTCCATGGACTAATTTTACGCTATTGTAAAAAGAGCTAAGAAGAAGGGTTGCATTGGTTTTGTTTCCTCTTAGTTTAATAAAAATTTGTTCTCAAATTATGAGAGATACCTTAGGACTTATTATTTCTAAAGTTATGGGACCCAGAACCCTGGGGCACCACGCACTGTGCCAGGATGTAATGCACAAATAAGCCCTGATTCGGCAGTTACACACTTACCTCATTTCATACACGTCTGTAAAGCACAATGAGCTAGTTAGTCTACAGCTAGGCACTGTGGAGAATGGTCTCTGCCCCAAAGGGCTTATAACATCAAAATTAAGCAAGTAACAGAAAACAAGGAAACATTTAGACTGAGGAATAATATTTCAGGTCTCAGTGTCACTTTATTATATATTACCCTATCAGTGTCTGTGTAGGAACTGACTGCAATTTCTTTCATGTGGGCAGACTGCTAGGTCCCTTAATGTTAATGCGGCGTCACATGAATAAAGAATGCTGTGCATGAAAGCAGAAGCTGGATCACAGCACTGATCTCCCCAGGAGCCTCTTGTGGGCAATAAGGTCAAAGCCTTTTTGAAAGTTAAAAATCAATTATATTAGTAGATTTTCTTTTATTCATTGCCCTGCAAAAGAATCTTCCTTTGTAGCAATGCTGATTTGCCTCCAATTTTTCTTGGTAGTGACTTAGAATTATATGAAATTTAAAAAGACAAGGAATTTGCTAAATGGAAATAGGTTTTTTTACAAAGACAAATGCTCTTCTAAAAAAAAATCATGACGGTACCCAGTTTTGCTAGATTTCCCATGGCCATTTTAGCAATTTGTTTTAAATTAAATATTTGAAATTGTGTTTCTTTAGCATTCCACAACAAAACAATTTATAGACATTTTAACAATGGTTTTGATAATGCTCATAATGTTTAAAATGGATGAGAAATTGTTGAAAAAATAGGTCTAATTTGAATTAGGAAGAATTAATAGCACACAAAAAAAATCCCAAATAAAACTCCATGCTAAATCTGTAAGCAAAAAGGCATTCTATGCAACCATAGTCCATGTCTGAGATCAAATCAGAGATCTGATCTGAGAATGTATAACACAGCGGTCTAGCTCTTTTATATGGCAGTTTTACAGGACAAAGAAGGGTCTATTTAAGTTCTGTCCCAGAAAGCTACTGCTCACCTAAAACTCTTCTATCCCTGCAGCTGTTTAACCAGCATATTTACTGTTTGATTTTCCTTGAAACAATAAGATACCACGACATTCTCTTACCTGTATGTCTCTTTTGAAGCACCTCACATTTAAGAGGGAAAATCTATGGATAACTGCTACTCCTCTTCAGTCTTGAAGCTATCATCAGGGCAAAATTATTTGCAGATGAATCACATTGTCATTTAACCATTTCAAGAAGTTATTCCTTATATATTTGTCGCCAACTGGACTACCACTGCTAGTAACATTGCACCCAGTAATACGTGTTTTCAGGATTTGTCAGTAAAACCATCTTCACGCTCCCGTTAGAAACCAGATATTTGGTCTTGCAGGATTTTATTCCAGAAGATAAATGTTGAAATTGCATAGCCCAGCTGAAGTCACTGGAAGTCCAACTCCATGTCGCAGTCCATCTGCCAGTCACCTATTGCAGACTAGTGGGACCTTAAACTGTCACATTCTTTCAGGTGATTTGCAAGTGAAAGCGAGTAGTTCTGTATTTCCCTTTCAGCCTGCTCCATTTGAATTCTCTGATGGCTAGAAAGGAGAAAGCTTGTTAGCTTTCTTATCAGTGGATACACGTGTAAGGTCTCTCTCTCTATCTGAATAGCCCCTTAGTTCGTCAAACCTTCAGTACGGTAGTATCTGAGACTGCTACCCCTTGTGAAGTTCGATGGAAATTGGCCACTGGGCTCAAAGGTTAGGGGGAGGATCAGCCGGTACATATAGAAAACATCAGCGTGTAAGTCCTGACAAACAACTGAGAAGCCCATTATTATATTTAAATATATATGCATTTCAGCTTGTTTGCTTGCAGAAATATCAGGACTGACAAATTGGATACCTCTTGTTCAAAGACATGCGGTCAAACCTGTTTGTCAGTGTTGCTAATATGGCAACAAAAAGACCTCCAGAGCCATTTTTGCTCATGGAAATCCATTATGGAAATTCCTATAGTACTGATGGGAATTAGCAAGATTTCTAGTACAGAAGAGATGATAAACATTTCCAGAGTAAGAAAATCCATGCGAACATGACCTTTCCCTTAGTTTTCTTCAGGAATAAACCTCTCTGGCTTCGTGTATACAACTGAAAGGAGTACAAACAGCACAAACCCACTCTTTCCTCCTTGTACATCAAGTTTTCCAGATCATTAAATGAAATGTAAATTCAGTGATTTAGAACAGAAAATCCTGGCAGGGGCTGAAATACCGATTTTCTCAAAGCTGTTTGTTCTGAAGAAGGAATGTGGGAATCCTTGTCATCTTTTCATGGTAAGGCAGAGTTTTTAAAGTGTCTTGGAGAAAACTGATGTTTCTGAGCATACAGATTCTCAAGTTCTTTCTGGTTGTCATCCCACATACAGGTCAGTAATTTCACATGACCCCAACTATTAGTATAAATAGCAGAAGAGGCTGAATTCATTAGTTACAACCCAGCTTGTAACTGCTGTGATTTTACTTGATGTTACAGCGCCTAGGCTGAGCCCTGCTGGTTTGTGCAGAGGAATGAAAGAAAAAGGTGATCCAGAGTTTTTAGACTGTACGCTCACAATCCTATCAGAAAATAAACAAACAAACAAACAAACAAACAGAGAAGATATTTTACTGGCAATGACTTGAGATTTTGATCTATTCCAACTTGATAAATGGATATCAGCATAGATTAATCATACAATGTATCTTCTGTGCCTAACTTAGTTAAGAACCTAGAGATGTAGGATCTTACATGCTCTGAATTTTCCCTTGGAGAGTCTAATGGCTGTGTAAGAAGCCTCAACTCTCAAATCAGGTACCTGTTTTAGCTACCTCAAGAGTCAGAAGATGATCCCTCAGTCTTCTGTAACATTTTAATGCATGAATTCCTTTATTTAAAAAAAAATTAATAAAGTTTTGGCATTCTTAGAGATGATTTGCCATAATTTTTCCTCTGAACTACAAAGATGTCACAGACAATACAAGTATGCAAAAAGATTACTGTGGCTTTGCCAAGGTATGTCAAGTCAGACAAGTATTAAGAATAACGACATCATTTCTTGCATGTTAAAATATCAAATGGCCTCTTGGAGCAATACTCTGTAATACTTCACAATGTATATTCATAAATGTTTTCTGGAACGTAAATTAATGTCAAACTATTTTTACCAGGTTTTAAGTTTTAGTCCTAAAACGAGATTGCCGCAAGTGTAATTCTGGTCCCTGAGGGCCTGTGCACAGTACAGGGATCTGCTCACAGAGCTGGCACAACATGCAGCTTCTAAGATGACACCACAGAAGAGACCTTATTGTTCTCAGGTTGTGACTCAGGAGATTTCTTTGTCATCCCAAGTCTGGAGTTTTTTAAAGTAGCTAACGGGTGTGTTATAGAAATATTATGTGTATGTAGATGGTCAAATTGTCAAACAATAAAATCGCCACAATCCTAAATGCAAAGTTTAAAACTTACCATTTGCCTCGATTTTTGTTTATTAATCCTTGCATGTGCTCATCTAGCTGATCCATTTTGGTGCATTATCCTATGTACAAATATTTGACTGCTGCTTGGAAATTCTATTCTATTCTTGGAAATTCTTGGGAATTCCAAGTTACATGCCCTGGTAATGACAGCATGTTCAGAATTTCAAGTGCAAATAATTGTTCTTATATAACAAGGAAGGGAGCTGGGAAACCGATATGAGTATGTTAAATATTACATTTGAAGGTGTTGTCAAGTACCAGTTGTCCACATTTATGATTTGATAAGCCATCTCAAGGACAACAGGTGCTGTAGAAACGCAGAGGTCCCATGGTCCACCTCGAACACGAGGTATGTGAAGGAATGATTGTAGAGGAAAATAATTAGAAGTCAATAAATACAAAAATTAAGACTATGTTCTCTGCTTTTGCAAAGTCTCACATTAGCTGTTGTCTGTATCCAGGTTTTATTTAAAAGGAAGAATTAGGTCCTGGATGCTAACAATACTCCTTCAGGCTCTTCTTTTCATCTTTCCCTCCAGATGCTGCAGTTCCTTAGGGTCCTCTCTTTATTGGCAAACTTTTTTGTGCCTCACTCCTTGTTCATACTTTAGAGGCTAATGAAAGGTATGATTCTTTGGCATTAAAGGACACCATCTACTTGAAAAATCAAACCTGTGTGAAACTCTTGTGCCTCCTGTAGTTACATACAGCATTTGAAGACTGAAGGAAATAGAAGGAAAGCATCATTCGATTCTTTTCAAGAGACAATTTAAAGTATTTTTTATAAGTAGTTTATTGTTTTTATTGAGTTAATGAAGCCAACTTTTACTGCAGAGATCTTTAGCAGAACTATCATGACCTGAACTTTTCCCTTATTCATTGTCATTTTATCCACCAAACTCAAAGGTTAACCTTTAAAGGATTTTCTCTTCAGCAACAGAGAATCACGTTAAGATGATCAGAAGTTTACAATGCTAGCCTGGGACTTCAGAAACTTGTTTTACGATTTTAGACAGGTCTCTTGTGCAACATATGGCAAACCTCTTCCTGTGCCTCCATTCTGGTTATAAAATAGCGTCTCCTGACCTCACGAGGATATTGGGGATAAATACACTGAGGTGTTCCCACACAATGGTGATGGAGGCGAGACACACATCAAGTAATAATGTTGTAATTCCGTTGCTAACAAGCATTTAACCTTTTCAGTCTTGTGAACCAACACTTTGGCACCCGAAGTTGGCGTACACCCCACAGCCTGTACCACGGGCCTCCCTCTACGGCCCCAAAGCCGGCGCCGGCGAGACCGAAGACCTGCACTTCCCCCAGCCCGCTTCTCCGTTTCCCCCTCACACCACCCCGGTACAAAGTATCCTCTCCAAACGCCCGAGCCCTGCCCCGCCAACGCAACTTTCCCCTCCCGTTCTCTGCCACGCCCTCGGCAAAAGGCCGAGGGAGCCCGGCACCTCCCTGAGGGAGACCCGCCTCGCCCAACCGCCGCCTCTGCGTCACACGGCCCCCTCCCGCCCGGAGGCGGAGCGCAGGGCGCACGCGCGCCCGCTCAGCCCGCTGGCGCCCCCCGGCGGCGCGTGCGGGAAGCGGCGTGGGGGGGGGGGACGCCGCCGCGCTTCCGGTCTCCATTTTACGCAAACGACAGCGGGCCGGAGGTCGAGGCGGTGCTGCGGGCGGAGGGGCCCATCCCGGGCGGGCGCGTTCCGGGTACCGGGCTGTCCCGTCTCCTTTCCTTCTCCGTGGGTGCGGGCGCAGCGGGAGGGTGTGCGGGAGGCGGGGGGGTGGGGGTGCGTCCGTTGGCCCCGCGCGAGCCCCCGTCGCTGTGGTTACCGGCGGGGGCGGGGGGTGCCTGTGTGTGACGTGCTAAGCCGCCCCTCTCTCTGCTTGCTCCCCCCCCCGCTCGGCGGGCAGACCTCGGCCGGTGCCGCCGCCGCGGTGTGAGCGCCAGCACGGGGATGGGCTCCCCCAGGAAGTTCGCCCCCGGCCGCTGAACCCGCCCGGAGCGCCCAGAGATTCGAGCTGCTTCGTCTCCCCGGGGAGAGAGAAGGGCAGGGCCGGCCGCCCCTGGGAGCAGCATGGACCAGAGCGTCGTGGATCACCCGGTGACCCTCATCATCAAGGCCCCCAACCAGAAGTACACCGACCAGACCATTAACTGCTTTCTGGAGTGGACTGTGGGCAAGCTAAAATCTCACCTCTCTAAAGTCTACCCCAGTAAGCCGGTGAGTTGTGGGCCAGCCCTTTTGCTTCATCTTGTCGCGAAGACGGGCATTGCAGTAACTTCCGGACAGTCGATTAAGGCTTTCCTTAGGTACTCTGCAAAATAAACAAGGAAGAGCCCTACTGCCAAAGAGCTGTCTGTGCAAAGGCAATGGCTGGGTCTCTGATTTCAGGGAAGTTGGCGGTATAAGTAGCTGCTCTTTTATATGGCTAAAGAAGATCACACTATAGCATCCTGAAAGGTGGTATCGCTGAAGACGCTTCTTAATGCTCCATTTAACTTTTTTAGGAACTGGAATTTAGATATCTCATTTAACTCTGTTCAAGACTAATTTCTGTAAATGTAAGAGTTTGGTCTGAAATAATTACAGTACTTCAGTGATACAGCTAAAGTTACTACGACCTAGTGAATTCACTGAGGTGTGGAGCACATAGATGTTTATTCATAATATTATTTGAAACATGCAATTGAACAACCTTCAGGATTATTTCCTTTTTTTTCCTCTTTGAAAAGCCATTTTTTGAGGTTGTGCTCAAAACTCTGCTCTCAGATGTTCTACAAACTTGTATGACAATTCTGACTGTATTTTGAAACTGAATATAAAAGTTGTATTTTTTTTGTTCACTGAGGAGAATATGAATTATTTCTAAATTCTTCTACGTTCTAAATTTGGCAGTTAAAAAGAGGATATGAAAAACCATACAGATAATAATAGAAAGATAATACTGTACCTGTTTAGAACGGCAGTCATACAGAACAGTGTAGTGGAAAATTTGTTCCAGAAAACTGTGTAAAGGGAGTGACTTTGCCTCCACATTGCAGCAGCATGTGGGGCCTAGACTTTGCTGTAGAAAACATCAGACAAAGGTTGCATTTATATTGTAAATTATTAGTATTCACCTAGTTCAATAGTAGAATTATTGGTATTGTTGATTTCTTTTTTGGGGGGGGGGGGGGGGGAGGCAAAATAGTGGCTTCGTGTCTCAAAGGGTGTTTCTGCCTTTTGGAGAAAGCAGAAGAAAAGCAGTCAACAACTTAGGCTGTGTCACTGGTACATTGAGATCTGTTAAGCAGTATTTGCGAGTTTGTGGATTTAATTATTGCTGTGAGTAATTTTCTGCTGAGAGAACCTATCTACTGTGAAAGAAACAAATATATCACTTCAGCTGATTGCTGCTGCTTCCTCCTCACTAGAATCTCCTCCTGTGACGTATTTGTGTTTAAACACTAGTCTTCTGACTCATTCTATGATCTTGCTAAATTTGGCTTCTAGGAAGAATCCTTAATGAACAAGAGGTTTTTATGTTGCACTGTAGGTTTTAACCAGTAGTATAATATTACATTTCAGTTTCCTGGAACATCCTTCTTCTGTTGAAAATTGGTTCCTCAGCATGCCTCTCATTATTAAATGACTAGTTCAGAATCCCCAAAATTGTTCTGGGTTAAAGAATGGAGAGTTTCTTTAGTGAAAATTATCTCAGTAATTCCAATTTAATTTGGATTTACTGTACTTTCAATTAAACTATTAACTGAACACAATTATTTTTATTTCATAGAATTCTTCAAATTAAAGTAATAACATGGGAGGGGAGAAAAGTGTTTAATAGGATGTGTCCTGTGTATAGTAAAATTGAAAAGTGTATTTTTGGCTTGGTATGTTTTTTGACATTGAGTGTTACTGCTTTTTTTCAAATTTGTTTAAATCTTTGTGCTTTTAGGAGCTCTTTTTCCTCCTTTTTTTTTTTTTTTTCTTTTTAAACCAGATCAGTGTCAAAAGCTTGTCGATCAAATTTCTACATTCCCTGAATGTGATAGGTCCTGGAAATAACTTCTATTACAATGCTATTTTAAGAGTGCAAGAGTACATCAGAACGCAGATGCTCTATACAGGTATTGCAGTGTTCTTGAAGTGAAGGGTGTGAAATAGAAATAAGTTGCTATTGCTGCTGTACATAGTCTTTCAAGTTTTCACATTTGTTTGATTTGTACCTCATTCTCCTATATGCATCTGTAAATTAGTCGGTAAACTGATGGTAACTGTAAATGTTGTCCTTAAATTTACAATTCATTAAGAGTATATCTTTAGAAAATGAGATGGTTAAAATAGGCAAAAAAGAAGTTAAGCCTTGAGGCAGTATGGTTTCTGATTTTTCCAGATTAATTTGTGTAAATCACTTAGCTAAATATGTACAAATTCCAAGTATAGGGACATTTAAATTGGTTTAGTTATTATTAAAGTTGGTATACTTACTGAAGTAAGTCACTGAATAAGCTAAATGGGTTTAAAACAGTGTTAAATTAGTTTGTGGGTCTATACTAAGTTTCACATTCGTCAATATTTTTTTTTTCCTTGACTGGACCAATTTTTCATAGCTAGAGTACTGCAGTTATAACGTTCCTAAATGAAATGTTTGTTTAAGAAAAGAAAACTTGGAAAATCAACCTGTATGTCTCAGTCTGGCAGATCTTGCATTCAGTACATTAACTGCTGCATCGATTACACCCGTAAACATTAATTTAAAACTGCTGTTTCTCATTTCCTTTAGTACCTGTCATCTAGCATATACTTTGCCCACAGTTCTAACCCGATGTGGTTGTTTGAATTTTATTTCCTATGGAAGAATGGGAGAGAGGCTGAGTGACCAAAATAATGAATGTCTTATAGCTGAAACAGGATAGCTCAGAGATTGTCTATGTTTCTAAAGGAAGTTGCTGCTTTAGCTTATGTTTGGGGGTTTTGGTAATGTGTTGGGCGTAGCTAGCTTGGACTAAGCATTGCAGAAGGAGTCTTGCTTGAAAAATGGAAGAAAAAAAACCACTAGCCGATGAATTCTTGGTTTTAAATACATACCTTTTGGATTATCAGCTGAAAACTGTCTTCCACCTCCCTTCTAAACTTTAGGCTCTAGAATCATTTTATCTAATGCTATGTGCTTGCTTCTGAAAATCGGGCCACTTTAATTATATATATTTTTTTTAAGTCGTTTTTGCATGACAGTTCAGTGTTTGGGCTAGCAGTGAACATGCTGTTCCTTGAAGCAGAAGGTTTGGTAGTGAATACCCTCTGCCAGAGGATGAGTTGAATGCCTTTTCCATTTACTTTGGCATATATGTGAATTACTGTGTTTTCACATTTATCAGCAATTCTTCCATCTGCATTTAAAAAAACCGCACTTCCAGAGTTCCAGGATGGCTTTTACCTTGAGAGTTGCAAGTGGTAATCCTGTAGTGCACAGATAGGTATTTAAGTTACGTAGGGAGGAGTATGGGGTTTAAGACCTCATCTTCCCCCATTAATGTCTCTAGCTTAATATGATTAACAGTACTCAGTGTATGTGTAACCTCTTCTGTTGTGGTTTTGTAGGGAGCTGAAATGCATTACTGAAGGCTGTGTAGTAGTCAGCTTTGAGGGGTCATTTTAATCTAGCAGTTTCTTCTCTGTAAAGTATTCACATTAAAAAAATAATTTGTACTACTTGTGTCGTGTTTGAGAAGGTACTTAATTAAATGGGGTTGAGGGGAGGTTCATATATAAGGTACTGAAGAGAAGAATCTGAAATTGACCATGTAGAGGGCTGTATTATGAGTAGGACAGGCAAAACAGCACTCCATTGCCATGTTGGACGATGGTACAAAGTTCTGGAGTTTTTGTTTTAACTGCTTATCTGTTCTAATTAATCTCCAGATAATCTACCTCAGGACCCAGAAACAAGGTTTCTGAGACTCTTCTTCTGGCTCCACTGGTCATTCTAAAGCAACAAGTTTCTAATTTACAGGAAACCAAAGTTTTCTGTAATCTCGATGCCTGCTGCAAATTCTAGTTTTCCTAAGAAGGCCTTTCCCAAATACAAAATGCAAGTAAGCTTGTATTCTGTTAGCAGACTGTYCCTGCTTGAAAGGAGCAACCAAAATGGTATAGTTCAAAAGAAATAGTCTGACATGAGAGAGACGGGCATTTTTTGTTGTTGTTTTAAATGTAAATAGAAATAGTGCAGCATGATGTTGAATTAATTGCAGTATTTTATCCATTGGAGCTGCAAATAAATAGTTCCCTGTGTTGTGAGCCTTACAAAAATAGTGTATTATGTCACTAGTTAAAAATGCAAAAAAATTCAGAAGAATATAGAAAATGATTCTTCAGTAGAAGTGATAAACAGTTCTGTACTATATGTGGCAGGCTATGCACGCATTTGTTAAAGCCATGTATTTAATCATGAACAGTTAGTATGAATTGGGGGAAAAATCAAAGCAAAAGCTTCTCAGATTTAACGTATCCTTTTCATAATTATTTGCTTAGAGTATCTATAATTTTTTTCTAGTGATATGACCAGATTTTTTTTTCAGGGAAAAAAACAAGTTCTGCAAGTTTTCTATGTTCTGCTGAGTTATAGGGAATCTGCAAAAGGCAATTGCAAGAAAAAAAAAAATTGCAAAACTTCTGTGAAAGCTTTTTCTAATCACAGAGATCTGGATCTCAGGTATTTGTGTCTTAGTATTAGCATGAATAGGACTGCAGAATGAGTAGCAGAAAGCTGGGAGAGAAAGAGGAGAGATGTTGTAAGACTAGCTGTTTGCATGATGGGGAAATTCTTCAAATATTTCATGCTGATAATGCATGTCTGTTCCACTGATGTTAGGCTAGATTTCTTTATTTAGCATTTGCTTGTGTTAGCACTCTCTTTCAAGTGATGAACGCTATTGTATTAATTTAGGATGCAAGCAGTAGTTAAACTGAACTGATGTATCAGTTAGATTCTCTTAAATATTCATCCATATTAAAAGAATTTTAAGGAGCTTTTTTTTTTTAAAAAAAGGGATCTGTTTATTTGCGTAGTTACAGCATGTTAGTGACCCACTAGTATTAAGACTATTTAAAACTCTTTCTGACAGCATAAACTGAATTGAGTGGGGTTGGGGTTTTTGTTAGCTTGTTTTCTTTAACCAAGTAAGCTGCCTGTTGCTTTACTGTACTGGACATCTTACTATAGGTAGGTACCCCAGATAGTTTCCTTTTCAAAAGAATTTCATCATTATCTTTTYGGTGTAGAATAGTTAAAAGTTATTACCTTATGAATAGCATATTGTTTGTTTAAAAAAAAAATATCTTTGTTTGCATTATTAAGGTATTTTAAACTGTAAGAGTGTAAGAACAGGCAAAAAAGCTTACCAAAGTTTGAAGGCTACCTTAAAAAAAAAAAAATTCCTTTTGCTGCTCCATGCTTTTTAACGCTTTCCTCCTTGTTTCCTCTTGTGATTTTTTTTTTTTTTTTTTTTTGGATGACGATGGGGGCAGGGACTAATAACAGAAGTTCCCTGTCAAAAAAGACTGAAATTTGTGCCCCGCTTCTGCATATTTTAATTATCGTTCCATCATTCTACTGACTATTTTTGCGTTTTTTGTTTTCTCTTTGCCCCAGCTGGTTTTCCATCTACTTTTTCAGCAAGTGCCTGGGAATGGGAGCAGGSTAAAGAGCAAATCTTTAAAAAAAAGGAATTTTTGGATATACTTGATAGTTTTCTTGAGCAGCATTTGCCAGTTAAGTGTTGTTAATTGTTATGGCACTCTTGCTGAGTGCATGATAGCAGAATTCTGTTTCAGAATTARTTTATGAGTTGGACTTGTGAAGCCTCTGAAATGTTTTTAAGGGTATCTGTTGGTGGTTGGAATTATAAGGGGTTTTCTCATCTGCAAATGTTATCTCCAGCTGTATATCTGTACAGCAGGAAAAAGCTAAATTCCTTTCTTTGTCCCGTCTCCTAGTCTACAAAGGATCAGAGACTGGTGTATTCTGGCAGACTGCTTCCTGATCATCTGCAGCTGAAAGATGTTCTCAGAAAAGTAAGCTTTATATCAACACCGTATGATATTTGATCAAAATCCCTTTCTGGGAAATAGGAATTTAGATTTGTGTTGTTTAGCTTCAAATTTTCATTGTTTTATTGAGAGATGTAACCGTATAATGTCGGTATGTTCAGGAAAACRTATTTTCAAATATCCCACGTATATAGGATTGTGATACTTGTGGATTGAGGCATGTTTCCAGTTGGTGGGAGAGTGAGTAGGCTATGTAAGTCCCCAGCAAGTGATATGTAGCGTGGAGTGACTTCTTTAGACAGTTCCCACTATGACCTAAGCAGAATCATTTAACAGATTTGTGTTGGTTTGGGACATCATTTTATTTCTTGTATGTACTTAAATCCAAGAACTTACGTTACAGATGGCACTTGTGTAAGCAAATTAAGGGTAATATATTTATGTGCAAAACCAGAATTCTAAATTCCTGAATGGTTCTGCTGGGAAAGCTATTTGTTGTCCTGGTTTTATTCATCAGCTATTAACTGTTCCTAATGATGTATGAAAGTTTGTTGGTTCTTGCAATTTTTATTTATTTATTTTTTATTCTGCTGGTTTATCTTGGAAAAAATGATTTTACTAATCTACCTTTTTCTTCAGTCAACATTTAAATTAAATCCAAATCCTGAATACACATGATATCTGATGTAGGAAATCTTGAAATACATGCACTTGGTTCTCAGATTGGTTCAAATAGTTTRGATTGATGCTACCAAGTAATAGGGACTTCCTTAAGTTAGAAAAGTTCTTAAAAATGTATAGAGTAAGATGATATTTAGAGCAGATTATCAAGAACTTTGTTTCAGTTTCGATGGTAACAGAAAACGTAATGCATTATGTTGAGTAGTCTTTAAACTCCKTGTGAACAGATTAGGGTGCATCAGTAGCTATATTTGGAAAATATTTTAGGTCATTAAACAATTATACAGGTTTTAATCTGACAAAATAGGTAAACTCTGTAATACAGTACCTGGGTGTTGGTAATGATACTTCTTTTGTAGTGTATTAAGGTAAATATCAATGTACAGACTGCAAGAGTGGGTTACACTTTAGTATGGGGAAAAGTCTCTAAAGGAGAACAATGCTTTAGTGAAAGTGGGCAACTGAACTTCTGTATTAAGGGTGGAGAAACTGGTACAGAGGAATCGAGCATTGCTTGAGCAGACTAACATTGTTGTTACTTTGTAATCTCCATTCTGAAATAGATTTTATTAAATTGGATTTAGCTGCTTACCAAAAGTGATTGAAATTTACTGTGCATAGGTTTACTAGAAAACTGGAGCTGGACTATTGCCAACCAGTATATGTCCTGTACCACTTAAAAGTTCATGAAAATGGTTATATAACTTACCTCAAAGCTTAATTTTGCTCGTTAAGGACAAAATGAAGTCTGAATCCCTTAAATTCACTTGGCCTGCTTACAGCAGACTAGTTTTAGGGAACACAATTTCAAACCTTGCTTATGTGCTAAGAGGAGAAACTTTGCCTAACTAGTTTTTCCTTCACTATACAGGGGCTATATTTGACTTTAAAGGCATTTTAGTAGCTATAGGCCTTGGGTTTAGTTAAAGAAATTTAGTGAATTTAGAAACATACTCATCAGTCTTAAGCACAAAATTAAAAATTTGTGTTGGAAGAAGAGGAGTTTTTTGTGCTCAAGCTTTTAAGAGCTTTTGGAAAAAAGGTATGATTACTCTTAAGTTCAATCTCATTCTCTGCCATATTCTTCCTACTTGATTAGCTATAAATTCCTAATATTATCTGAGGAGATACTAAATCTCTCAATTTAGCTTTGCCATACTTGCTCTTTGATACTGAGCAGTGTCATTCTGCTGTGTTGTAGTTTAACCCTAGCCAGCAACTAAACACCACACAGCCACTTGCTCACTCCCCCCACCTCTGCTGGGATGGGGGAGAGAATCAGAAGAGTAAAAGTGAGAAAACTCGTGGGTTGAGATAAAGACAGTTTAATAATTGAAATAAAGTAAAATAGTAGTAGTAATAATAATAAAAGAATATACAAAGCAAGTGATGCACAATGCAGTTTCTCACCACCCGCCAACTGATGCCCAGCCAGTCCCTGAGCAGCGATCGSTGCCCTCTGGCCAACTCCCTCCAGCTTGTACACTGAGCATGACATCATATGGTATGGAATATCCCTTCGGCCAGTTTGGGTCAGCTGTCCTGGCTGTGCTCCCTCCCCGCTTCTTGTGCACCTGCTCACTGGCAGAGCATGGGAAGCTGAAAACTCCTTGACTAGTGCAAGTGCTACTTAGGAATAACTAAAACATCAGTGTGTTATCAACATTATTCTCATACTAAATCCAAAACACAGCAGTATACCAGCTACTAGGAAGAAAATTAACTCTTTCTAGCTGAAACCAGGACACACTGATATAAAGTACCTTGAGGCTGGAAGTTGTGGCAYTCTTCAAGCATAGTGATGTCCAATGCTGTTATGTATAAATAGAAATATATTACAATAAACTGTCACTTTGAATAAAGTGGTACACTGTAAGCTTACAAGTTATATGTCTAGCTTCCTTTGCCTTTCTGAGTGGTATAAGTTCTTATCTAGAAAGAAGTTAGGTTAAAGGCTTTTGACATGGTCAGAATGCTGATCACCTGCATTCAGTGCTCTCTGACCATTGCTTACTAGCACCAACTAGTAAGACATTACACTTAATGTAATAGTGAGGCTGTGCTTGGGGCTAGAAACTGATGTATGTGGAGGAGTTTCAATGAATGTGGTTGTGGATAGGCTATGCTAGCAGTAATGCACAATGGTGTATAAAAGCAATTATCCAGCTTGCTTTATTCCTAAAGATTAAAACTTAAAAATGAAAAAGCCTTTTAACATTTTTTTTAATAGTTTTAAAAAAACCCTCCAAACCTGGTATTTCTAAATGTCATCTCATTAAAAACTGCAGCTTGACTGCACCATGCTGATTTCAGAAGAGGAAAGAGGGTTTTTTTTGTGGTTTTTGGTGGCTTTTCTTGTTTAAAATTTCGTTAGTGAGGAAGCTGTAGTGTGCAATTTAAATATACAGTCATAGTTGTATGGCCATGTTGCTATGGCCATATAAGCTTCAGGCATGCTGATATAATGGGGTGTTTTCATTTGGTACATTTTCAGATTGAAGTTCTTATGGCATCCATGTTATCGGGGGGAGCATATTCATGAAGAATTGGCCTGGACTGATTACTCACATGCTGACATGGCTTCAAGTGGAGCCACTCGTTTGCTTTCTCACTTTCAAGTATTTAGGAATACTCAAGTCCCATCTAGTGCTTCAAATGGCATTCCCCRAGTGTGGAATATCTGCAGGGGCTCTTCAGTTGGGTGTCGGCAGRTTAGGCTTGAGCCAGGCTTAGACTGGAGTGAGGTGGAGGCAATGGCTGGTACATTTTTCTTGGTCTGTTTGTGGAATTCCAGTGCCTATATTTTTCATTTAYCCTGATGTCTTTATTGAATAATACTCTTCATTAGATCTCAGTGCAAATGTAAGCATTCTTAACTTCAGGGAAACCGAGTCCTGTAAAGGGTTTGAGATTTTTTCCAAAATAAAAGTTAAAGCTTATGATACACTTCCTCATGTTTCTCTGTGTGGTCTTCCATTGGTTCTGCTATACTGCAGTTCTAGGGAAAACTGGGGGTAAGTGAATGTTCAATATGTTATTGTGGACAGCTGCTAAGAAAACATTAGTTGTGAAACAGTAGACTTCTCTTGTGCTAGGCTCAAGTTTTGCTTTATGATCTCTCCATTTTATATGATATTTCTTTACTGATTGAAAATGCAGCTTTGAAAGTGGATTTTTAAAGACATTTTTTGCTTGTAAATTTCTCAAATATTGTTGCTTTAGCTCTTTAATTTCTTTAATTTTTAGCAAGATGAATATCATATGGTTCATCTGGTATGTACTTCACGGACACCCCCAAGTTCTCCAAAACCCAGCACCAGTAGAGAAGGTCACGGAGCTTCAACCTCCAGCAGTAACTCAGTGAGTTTTKTTTTTCATACACAGGACATGAATTTCTTCTACACTGAGGAAGCTTTCCAGGAATTTCTCTTTTAATTTTTAAAATTTGACTGTAAAATCGTGTGGTGAAAGTAGAGGATGTCATATGAATTTGTACGATTAGACTTGATTATTTAAGGGTGTCACTTTATCAAAACAAATTTTTCAAATTATAACACAATTATGTTTATTAGATGATAAAGCACGACTTTTTCTAAGCTATGCTTTATTCTTAACACTTTTTCTTTATCAAAAAGTACATTTTCCTTTCTCTCCATATCCCCATATCTTTGGCAGAAATTGAGCAGCATATTCAGATTTAAAAAAAAAAAGTTCTGTTTGTTTTGTGAAAATTTATACCACTGAAGAGAGACCAGTCAAATTAGCACCCTTGTTGTGAGATAGACAGGTGGAGCTCGGCCAGCGTTCATTCTGCTTGTCAGGAATTGGCCAGTACTTATGTAGTAGCTTCAAGGTAGTCATAGTGTCTGTAAGACAGTGAGAAGTAGGAAGTGTTTTTAACGTTTTATTAGTTAAGCTGTTCATAGAACACTTGTTTAGGGTGTTTTGAGTCTTCCCCTCTTCAAACCCTTCAAAAATGATGATGTTTTTTGATTGTACTCTGTTTTAACAGAAGGGCAGTTAATGTTTCTGTTGATGACTTGATYGTCATCACTGTAATTCTCTTGGCTTTTTGCAGAGCTGGCAGTATCACTAAGTGACCTTTGAAGGTTAGTCAGAAAGGAATGTATACAATACCACTGTAGGTACTTCTCATCTGTGGTGTGTTGATTATCAGCATATGGGAAATACCCTTCCAGTAATAAGCTGTCTGTCTTCATTCTTCTGTTGATAGGGTATGTTTCTGACTGCTGTGTGACAGTCAGAAATACAAGCAGTTTAAGCAGTAGTAGAGAGTGGACAGTGGTTACATCGTCTTTTCAAAGGCTGTATTTATATCTCTGTTTGCAATCAGGACACAGGGGGCCTCCTTTGTGATTGTTTTATTGCTACGTGGATCACTTATAAATGTAGTATTTAAATGACTATATTAATGACTGCTTAAAGCAGTCAGTATGCACAGTGTTAAGTTCATCATGCTTTGAAGAAAACAACCTAAACCCAAAGCTTGAATGGCCTTTGTTCTTCCATTTGTTTTTTTATTTTTATTTTCCCCCCACTGTCTAGTGGTAAATTTTTCTTGTTTTCCTTTGTAGGGCAAATGTGATATGGATGTCTTTAATTGCAGCTCCTCACTTCCTGAGTTGTCAAAGTTGAAGAGGATTTTCTACTGAGTAAACATTACAGTAATGCTTAGCCACAGGATTTGGGGATTTATTAAAACTAAAATAACGCATCTCAATGGCCAAATTGCAGTCTTGTTATGGTGACAAATGATGTAGGAGAGACAGCTGTTGTCCTACTTTCAGGGTTAAGTATTGATCTTGGAAAGCATTGAAGGTCTGACACACTAGTTTTAGGTGTGTTTCTGGGAGCCTAAGTAGTTCCTAGCTACTTCCCTGTTCATACGCCCTGCCCCCTCCCAGCAGTGAGCACAGCAATTAGGATTGGGCAGCTGGCACAGTGAAGAGGATGATGAGTACAGGTGTAGAAGGGGAAACTGAAGACAAGTATAGGTGTAGAAGGGGAAACTGAAGACAAGAATAGAGGAATGGTATTTTAAACCACTGCAGGCACTGTTGTCTCTGAATATAAAGTCGTATCCTGAGGTTGTGGTTACTTTTGTTAATTGTAGCCACTAGAATTTTTGTTGCTTGTGAATATTCTTTGGATTAAGCTTTAGTTTGTTTCAGCTTTTTGAAACTTTGATTCCCAGTGACTTGTGGTTTTCTCTGGGACTTATCAAGTGTTGAGTCTTTATGAAAACTTCACTTTTTTTTTTTTTTTTGTATGTGCACCTGAGTGCAATTTGAATTTCTGTTTTTACTGAAGGCTTGCCAGAATGAATAAAACCCCAGAAGACTTGCCTGGTGCTTATATCCTCAATAAAACTTGTGACAAAACGTTAAAGCAAATAGTTTTTTAAGACACAGTAATAAATCTTGTAACTGTGGCAGAAAGATCCCCAGCCTCAATTTTATTTATTTTTAAGAATTTGGACCGTTCTGGATCAACTGCTGCCTCACCCACAAACCAAGAAACTTCATCTACATCATTGAACACTAATGGAGATGGAGTGAGGCATCGTCATCTTCCACAAGTGCAAAGCAATCCCATACCAAGCCACCAGTTCCCTTATTTAATGCAAGGGTAAGTGAGATTGAAGCAATCCTCAGCTCTTTGATACTCTTTAAAGTACTTTAAATGTTCAGTTACAATTATGTTTCTTTCACAGTCTGCGAAATGATTTGGCTAGTTCATCTTGAAGCATAAGTCACATTTAGAAACATTTTTAATATGAACATTAATGTTTTTAGCCAGGAGTCAATCAAAGAGTAAGTGTTCTTGGTGTTCCCCTTCAGGCTGTTTTTTAGTTTTTTCTTTGTTTTCTGCCCTCAACTTTCTGTTGATAAATGCATCTGTAATATTTATCTAGTGGATGTAGTTCGTAAGGTAACTGATAGCATTATTGCTTCTGGTTGCTTTTTCTTGTCCTTTATTGTAATCATCAACACTAAATTCTTATGAGAATGTGATGGTTCTTAGTTTTTGACACCTAAGAGATGTAACTCTTCACTTCTCCGTATTGGATTCAACTGTAGAAATGATATGCAGGTGTCTTGAGTACATGTAAGTGCTTGTGTATCGATATCAGAATTTTTAAGTATCTTCATACATACCAATGAAATGTAGCCAGTGTACATTTCTAGATCAGATCTGTTGTTATGTAACTTTCAAGATTCCATCTTTTTTTTTTTTTTTTTTTTTGCACTTAAAAAGCAGCTTTAGGAATTTTTAACCCACATGACCTTTGCAGTTTTCTGAAAACTTTTTTTTTATTTTCTTCCAAGGGGAAAATGGGAGGATAGTGCATTCTGAGATGATAGCGGTCACTTCCTCAGGGAATGCTTTAAAGACTTCTTTCTGACAAGGCGTTCTCCCAGTGCTGTATAGATTCTAGAGATTTTCTCTGGAGAATGTTGAAACAAAAAAAAACTATGAAGCTGCTAACAGTAACAATTATTTCTGTAACTGGAAAGAAAACGGATGTCAAGAACTGTTGAAAATCTATTTAGTTTCAGTTCAATTTACTTGCTCTCTTGTTAGAGTTAACCTAGCCTTTACTAATTTTACTAGTTTTCATCCTGAATTCCTTCAAGTCCTTTCTGTTATTTATCTGATATGTACTGTCTACTGGGAAGAAATTGTCTTTGCAATGGGTGGAGCACTTGTGTTATTCTGACCACATGCATTTCCGCAGAAGTGGTTAAGGTGATGCTAAGTTGACTGTCAAGACTGCTGTTTGGTGTAATGTAAATTAAGTCTGGAAGCAATTTATTGTGTGTTGTGTAAATTACTAATCTGTAAGAAGTTTTAATGTTTTTCTGATTAGCTTTTCACGTAAGCATACCCTGAAAGTGAGTTTTTTGTCAGTATGCATGGTGAACTGAATAGCCTATGGACTTCAAAAAGGCAGCAGAACCATTATTTAGTCTTCTAGCTGAAATAATTCAATTAAAATACAGTGGGAAGAATCAGTTGGGAGGCCATTACTGTGTTTGAAAAAAAGAATAAAAAATAAATAAAAATACTAAGTCTGTGTCTGTATTAGCAAGTAATGTGGATTGAGAGGAGTGGATCTGTAGACTGAAAGAAGTGCTGAGAACCTGACAGCAGCACTGCACATATTGCTGGGTTGACGGTTGGACTCGATGATCTTAAAGGTCTTTTCCAACCTTAATGATTCTATGATTCTATATTTCAGGGTTTTCTGTCTTACTTGGACTATCTCTAGTTTGRTCACCTGGAATAGGTGCCTATTTGTGGCTAAAGAGCATTAGCAGTGCACCTAAATCACATCTTTCAGTTTAGTGTAATCCAAAAGGAATCCAGATGGTGATCCAAGAGCATTCTGTAGTGCAAACAAAACTGTAGTAAGAGGAAGTGACTGGAGATTTGCTTCAAAAGTGCAGTCCTAACCTGAAAAGAAATGACAAAAAAAATGAACCCTAAATAATCTTAGGCCTTTTTTGTAAAAGTAATTTAATGGAACGCTATCAGAACTTAAGGTAGATCTTTGCTGCAGACTGCTGGGCAAATGGCTGTGCTCCACTCCAAATAGTCTGTGCCAGTGCCTGCTGTAGTTTGCTGTYGTCTTAAAAAACCCTTTTTAATGCTTTCAGTAATCTTCTCAGATGCATCAGTTTTTGCTTCAGGGCATGGCTACTTGTATTCCAGCAATAAGAAATGCCTTCTGTTTTTTAGCAGCTCTCTTAAACATCATTTGGGTCAATGAAATCTGGCTTTAATGTAATTTATACACAGACTGAGACTTGTTAGGAACAATGAAGATTCGTAGCTGAAATTTGTGTTGCCTTGTGGATTTTTCTTACTGTTTCATGACCAAACGCTTTTATTCTAGCTGCACGATGAACTATAGGCTCTACTGATGGCGAAAGGTCTCCAGATGCTTGAAAATATATGTGAGGGTCAGTTTTCCTGAGCATTTTGCAACACTTTCATTACTAAAGTAATTTGTACAAATATGTGAATGTTAGGTGATTAAATGATGGTTTTAATGTTTTTTCAGTTCCTGGCACAAAGCTTCAATGTGCGAGTTGAATACCCTTTGGGAAAACAGCAATATTACAGAGAAAGCAATTTAAAACTTTCTGTTGCTTCTGAGCTTTTGTAAATGCTGTTTTCTGAAAATCTAGACTTGAGCTGGGACTGGGCAAGTAGTTTATATATCTACCAAGTCAGTCTCTTGCTGTGGAGAGCAAGGACAGCATTGTCTGCTCCTATGGATTTAGTAGTGGATCAGGGCCCCACTGTGCTACGCAGGTACAAACAGAACAGATGGGCTAGGTCGTGAAATGGCTTGCATTTCAGGTTGGAGAGTACTTGGAAACAGCAGACAGACAAGCAACATCAAGGCAGTGAGATTATTTGTTGAGTGTGGGCAGCCCATCTAATGAAATGTTTTCATATTGTGTACATAATAATGTTTGAAAGCAAACAACAAAATGACATACTGACAGCATACAGTATGTTCTACACATAAATACCTTGCTTCATCAGTAGCCTTTGCTCACTGTATATTTTTTTTTTTTATGTAGCAAATAACATAGTGGAGGATATTGAAATATCACTTCAAGTTGATATCCCAGRCTCATGAGACTAACACTAAGTGAGATGTCTTTTGTGGGTCAAGGTCATAAAACAAATGCAGTTATTGTCAGTCATGCAGATGACAAAGATTGAGCTTTTAAGTCTGAATAAAAARTCTTATTTTTCCATTAGTGATGAGCAGTATCTTCATGACGACAGTAGCTAAGTATTCTGACCTTACCCTCAAAGTGAAACCCAGTTAGCTCATTTTAGGTGCCTTCCATAGACCAAAAGAAGTAATTCTGAGCTTTGTAGCCATTTAAGAAGTAGCATGCCTCTTTCTTTACAGAATATTCTGAATCTGCCTCTACCATTTGAACCYTAAAAACTGTTTTCTGACTTATCGAACTGTTCTTCTACTGTCTGCTCTGCTTTGTTCTCCGATCTTGGAATGCCTGTGCCTATCCAATTTGCTTCTCTGCTCTTGTGCTGTTGCTGCCATTCTTTTGAAATACTCTGCTTCCTGCCTTTCKTTCCTCCTTTTGGAAAAAGATGAGGAGAAAGCACGTGCTACTTTCCTTTTTCTTCTAACAGCAAGCCGGCTTGCTTTGCCGAGAAGAGTCTCTTCCTTTGGAGAGTTTCTTCTCCCTGAAATACATTACACTGTGTTTAGAGTTGTTCCTGAATTTCAAAAGCTAACTTAATACCCTGGCAGCTATAATAGCTGTATAATTGACAACATCTGCCTTATTCTGATTTTTGATGAGCAAATAAAATACTGCTGAGCTAGTTGGAATTCTAAGGAGAAGCCAGTTCTTGAATATCCATGTCTACTTTTTCTCATTAATGGAGTCGAGTCTTGAAAAGTTGAGTCTTGCTTCTCAGAAAGTCCCATCTGCTAGAAAAGCTGTTGGAAAAAAGGGAAAAAAAAAAAAAAAAGAAAAAACCCACCAAAATATTTGAATGGGAAAGGAAAGGACATAACGGAAATCTGTGGTTTGTCTTGGTTGACTGGTTTCTTAATCTACTATTAAGCTTTAAGACATCAAGAAAGCAACTTTGGAAAGAGTTTGGAAGAAAGTAGAGGCTCAAATCCTGTAATATTTCTAAAAGACGTATCTGTGAAGGAGAGCTATTAGTCTGAGGCCTCTCAACTTTTGTTGAGCTCAACTTAGCAGTTCTAAAGAAGAACCACCCTAAAATCTGTAACTGATGAGAAAAAGAATTGGGGGATTCCTGCAGAACTCGCTTGGGCAAGTTGGGTATTGCTTATTGGTGGCTGAGCGGGAGAATTGGGTGTGGTGGAACAGTGAGTGGTCCTGCCTGTTTGCATCCCCATGTGATATTCTACCTGCTGGAAACTGAGACGTTGCTCGGTGATTTGTCACAGCGTAGTACTTAACGACACCCATGTAGAATATTTGAATCATCTTTACATTTTGAGGGTCAAATGCTTTGTGAGGGTCAGTGTTTTATGAATTTTGGAGGAGTCTTATTTCTCAAGGTGTTTTCCAGTTCAGGGGATAGAAAAACACATTCTTAAAGCTTGCAGCCATGAAGATAAAAGCATGATTGATGTTTTTCAATAGCAGCTTGACAGCTTTGCTGTTCCAGCTTGTTAATTATACATAAATAAGTAGCATCAGCAGGGCTGCCAGTTCACCTTTGCAATTTTTGGAAGAAACCTAGAGTATTACCTATGATTATCTCAGTTTGTATGTGGTATCAGGAAAGTAGCTTTTGCTTTCTTTTCTTCCCTCCCCCCCCCCCAACTATTGTCAAAACAGGTTATGACTAAATACAAACATAACAAACAGTTTTAGCAGAGGTCATGGAGTTGCATGGCAGGCTTTTGTCCAGAATTACAGTGAAATACTTATTTATGTGTAAGATTGGAAAAAAGATTTTAATGTCCTCCTCCCATCTTTCTTTCTGGGCATGTCTTGTATATCTGAATGCCTGGTAGACTAATGAAATCTCTTGGTGATATCTTTGCAGGGAGTGCCTTACTTAGGGAACAGGTGTAGTCTGCAGTACAGTTACAGCAGTCTCAGCTTTTGCTACCTGCAGTCTGAATAAACTTTTCTTCATGCTTTATACTCTCATGCTGTCCTGMAAGATGTCCTGGTTTACTGCAGTTCACTACATCAAAATCTTTGGGGAAAGAGTTGGAAATCTTGCCAAAACATGCTATATGCTCTAGGAGGTAAGAGAGGCTAAGAAGTTTAAAAGCAGACAAAACCAAACCTAAAGCTTATATATAGGAGCTTTATATCTCTTGCATGTGAACCGGAGTTAAAAACTCAYAGGGATGAGAATCGCTTATGCTCAAAATATTGAGGGCGGGGGGAAAGTAAATCATTTACAGTGTTCTTAGTTGTGTTCTTCAGAAGCTGTATCTGAAAGATTAATTTGTTGTCTTTGTTCATGTTCATTTCTTCATGTCTTTGATCACAGTAGTATTTCAGGTCTTGCTTCTAAAAGAAAGTTATAGAAGCTAGTAAGTTTTCCCTTTACAGCTCCTGCAGCGCCTTTAAGGGTGACCTTTGAACTTAAAAGGAATTGTRTGGAAGAATTTCTGCGGTTACATACACAATTTTGAAAAGTTTTCAGTATGGTTTTGTCCCAGAGATGCAGCTAGTGACAGACATCTAAGTACAAAAATGTAAATCCTCTTTCTATAGAAATAACTCTGCTTATTAATTTCTTGTATGAAAATGCAGTGCTTTTTTGGAATGGGTGGGATGATSTCACTACATGTTGTTTCAGTGTTATTTCAGTGCATTATTGTAGGGGGACAAATGAGAGGAAGAATGCTACTTTAGTTGTTTTTTTAATACTAGTGCATTTTATAAATGTGGCAATTTAGAACTGAATATTTTTCTTGAAATCCTTTTGTAGCAATATAGGCAACCAACTTCCAGGCCAAGGTGTTCCTGCTGGATTTTCTATGTATCCTGCATTCAGTCCCTTACAGATGATCTGGTGGCAACAAATGTATGCACGTCAGTACTACATGCAATAGTAAGTCTGCATTATCTTAGGTAGTACTGAGTTACACTACTGAAAAGGAGGTATTAAAAACTTAAATGTTGTTTGCAGATCAAAATGTCTGTTTATTTTGCCTGGCTATGCTGTTTTACGCTAAGTTTTGTCCAGCAAATTATAAAATCCAGTTTTGGATTGGAATTAAAGTCATGTATTAATAAGTAAAGATTTAAGGGAAAATGCAGTTTTTGACATGTATTACATCTGAAACTTTGCTTTTATTAATGTAGAAAAGAAGACAAGAATAGGCTTAGAAATTTTGGTGCATGTTTTGACAAACTAGTTTTATGTTTAAATTTTTAGCCAAGCTGCTGTTTCAGCCCAAGTGACTTCCAGCACTGAGCCAGTGAGATCTGCAGTTGCCCAGGCTGTAAATTCAGAACATGCTCCTGCAAATGAGCCCGCAGCAGTGCCAAATGTAGCCGTCCAGGAGAACAGGCCTGTAAACCCGAACGTTCAGATGAATGCACAGGGTGGCCCGGTAGTGAATGAGGAGGACTTCAACCGGGACTGGCTGGACTGGATGTACACGTTCTCTAGAGCAGCAATTCTTCTGAGCATTGTATACTTCTATTCTTCCTTCAGCCGATTTGTCATGGTAATGGGAGCCATGCTGCTGGTTTATTTGTGAGTACAACAGTTGAGTACAGCTGATGATCTGATACATGGAGTATGGTGCTAGTGTATAATCCATTTAAACTGTGAAAAATTATCCAAATACAAACATTTAGACACTGCTTCTTTACGGTATGGTGTGTGTGGGGAAGAGAAAAATATTGTATTTCAAACAAGCAGAGAAGCTGATATGAAAAAAAGAAATAATTCTCAAAACATTTTTACAGTAAGTGGGATACCACTTACACCTGAAACACAGTGCTCTTAAATGTTGGTGATATTAACAGATCAGTATTGTAGAAATGTAGAGTTTTGGGATGGAAATTTAGAAAGTGGGGGTGAGGGGAAGGAGGTTCATAAAGGTCAAGCGTATGCTTGCATAAACTTAAAACATTTACTGCTTGGATGTGAAAGGGAGATTGCAGAGCTAAGCTCATTTATATTTCAAAAATAACATAGGAGATTTGTGCAGTAAATTGTGTTAGGCAGAGTTAAGGTAGTGCTACTGTAGCAGTGGGTACTAGATCTGCTAGAATTGCAGGGACTTAAAAATATTTTTACAATGCATTGTAAAGACTTAAGCTCTCTGTTTTATTAAGAAATATCAGTACTGTTGTCATCTCTTCCCTTTATATATGAAAATACCTTAGTGATGTAAATAGAAGTGGAAAACAGCAGTAATGCTTGATATTTTGGACTGATGTCATTCTTTGAGAGTTTCCTTACACTGTAGTCTCTGTCTTCACAAGAACTGTTCTGTTTCTCATACAGATACGATAGTTGAAAACAGAATATAGACACTTGAAAATGTAGGAGAGGCTTATTTAATTTACAACGGTAGTGTAGTTTAAGCTTTAGCTGAAGTTTAAGTTATTTTTTCCGCAGAAAATCAACTTTAAACTATGAAAATAAAGGCTGCCTTTGAAAATCAATATAACTTAAGTACTTAAAAATGTGGAGGAGACACAAAAAAGTATTCTACATATTTAATCACCAGAACAGAGGGCTGTGAACAGCACTTCTGAAACTTAAACAACAGCTCTCAGAAGACCCTTCTTAACCCAGACATCAAAGAATAGCCATTCAATCTAGAAGTAAGACTTACAGAAAAATACATGTAGCTTCATTCATTTGAAAGTACTTTAAGAATTTACTGCGCTAGTTGGCTGTAGCAGAAAAATCTTTTTATTCCTTTCAAAAGAAAGGTTTTCAACTGTTCCATTTTCTTACATAGACACCAAGCTGGATGGTTCCCCTTTAGGCAAGAGGGAGGCCAACAACAAGCAGCCAATAATGTGGAAGTGAACCGTGATGGGCAACATGCAAATAATCCTGATCTTGAAGAGATGGTAAGAACAGACATGTCTTTTGAGACTCCTATGTATTACATTATCAAGTATGCTGTAACGTCTGGACAGAAAGTCAACTTTTATGAAATGTAGTAGGTTTAACCAGAAAGCTTTCAGCATTGTCCTCAGTGTTGTGTCTGCTGCTTAAATTCTGTATTTTTCCAGTCTGACAATTGCTCTACTTCAATCACAGACTTTCTTCATGCTAGTTATTCTTCAGGAGGTTGTTTTGAGAGAAGTTACTTAATGCAGGAAGATACTGCTGGTTACCTTATGTCAGAGCTCTGAAAAGAAGCAGTTGAATTGCTTCGATTTCTGTTTTTAAAGGAACGACTTATGGATGATGGGATTGATGAAGACAGCGGAGAAGATGCAGGTGAAGATGCCAATACAGAGCAGCAGCCTGGATTCATGGCTTCTGCTTGGTCCTTTATCACAACCTTCTTCACATCACTCATCCCTGAAGGGCCTCCACAGGTTGGCAATTAAAGTGGGAAAGGAACTGTGTCAGGCAGCCTCAGCAGCCATACGTAGAAGTGGAGCAGATTCTAGAGAGTGTTTTAAATACAGTGCAATTTCTGAAAATTTATAATGTTATCTTTTTGATCATGGTGTACAAAAATGTGTATTTTTTTTTTTCTTTTGGCTTTCTCATGCATTGAATATTTTAAGCACAAGTGGTCTACTAAATGCTTTCTTTAAGATTCTTCTTTTTCTGAAGAATAAAATGTAAAAATATTGGTCTTCCATGTTTTATTTTAATTTCAAATGTGTATTATACTGAGGCAAAAAGCTTGTACTTAATCTGCACCATTACCTCTTTAAAGAGCTGTTAAAAATATGAATGTTGACAGGCCTTTCCAAATGCTATCTATTCATCTGATGTATCTTGTGTTAGTTTTATGCAGGGTATGAATTATCACTTGGGATTTGGAGTTTATATCATTCCTGAGAGAATGCTGTAAACACAAGGATTACTTGCTAATGGCATGTTGTATTCATGCCACAAAATACTAAGCCTCTTCTCATACATTTAGAAAGCTAAAAGCTTTTTCTTGAGGCTATACTGAAGTTCATTAAAGTTGGAGATGTTTGACAGCTCTTCAAAGACAGTTGACATGATGGGATAAACCTTAAATGTTTGATACATACAGTACTTTTTAAGAAAAATACAGCTATACTGGGGAAAAACATGTACATTAGGTTTTTTTAATAAAAACTGTTATGGTAACTCTTTTGGATGTTTATATGCATATTTGAATGCAAACAACTAAACAGTGCATCATTAAGGATGAGAATATGATAGACTTGAGAGTGGAATAAAGTTATCATGGTGGCATTACCGGTACTGACTGAAGTGGTATGTTTGTAGTAGCACATACACAGTTACAGGTATGATCTCAACAGCAGGATATCTGTATTCTTAAACTTAACCTAATTAAAACTGAGAAAAGGAAAATTGTACGCGAGATAATAGCACAGTACTACTGTCAGTTTATTTTTGGTTGCTTTCTTTAGGTTTTAATCATAGTCAAGAACTTTCATTTGTTTTTGTTCCTAATTCTGAAGTTACCATGTGTTATCTAACTTAAAAATGGCTGCAAAGATTCTGTTGTACTACAACCGAAAAAAAGCTTATCCAATTTTCTAATTTCCATGTACAGGGCAAAGCTCTTACATAGGCCTGAACAAGTGAAAAATAAGGACTTATTTTTTGCTTGCTCATGTCAAACTGCTGAAGCTATGCAGTGAAGTTTTAAAGCTTAAAAAATTTTCTTTGGCTTTATACTCTGAAACATTTGTCAGGATTTCTAGGCCTTATTGAGATTTGACTCTCAAATTGGAAAAAATAAATTTGAATAATGATTTTAATTTAACAAGCTTAAATAGAATGTTTGAGTTACAAAATCATTCTCATTTACAAATCTGTCAAGAGGAGAAATAGAAATGTAAGTCTTACAAGCATCAGTTATTTTCTGTGTAGGCAGCAATGATGAATAAATCATGTTTAATTATGATGTTTTACTCCCATTTTACTGTGGAGAGCTGCTCTCAATTTAGGTTCTTTACTACATAAACATAAAATGTGTAGAATTGTCCAAGAAATTTTACCCTTTTAATTTGGTGGATGGATCTAACTTGACTAACGTTTAAGAACTATTACAAAAACTTAACATTTTTAAAGGAATGGCACAGAGTGGCAGTCTTGGATGTCATAAAACTTATTTCTGGAATGGTGGTCTTGGATGTCATAAAACTTATTTCTAGAATGCATTGAAGAGGTTTCATCTGTTTGACACGTATATTTTCCCTCCTACTTTTCCCAAAAGGTCATTTTTCTTTTTGTCCTGGGGTTAGTGGATCCGTAACCTGTGCAGTTACGAGCTACTGGTATCCAGCTACTAACAGCTATTAGTTGCTTCTTGCTGTCATTGTCATTGTTCAGGTTCCCTTGGTTTTCCGTGCTATAGGAAGCAATTGGTGGTAGCTCTCTGCTATTAGCAGACTAGATTAAGAAAATTGCTCTTATGCTGTTAGCCCTCATTTGGTTAAAAAATGTAGAATTGCCACTGCTTGTTTGTATTCAGGCAAGGAGAAATTTGTTTATAGGTTACACAAGGTTGAGACAGTGAAATGGRAGATCCTGGCAGTTATTTAGATATTGAGGAAGATGTTCTGAGAGTTTTAATCGGATCGTAGAGGTGGAGCAATGTGTTGAAAAAGTCAGCCTTCCACGAGAACATGAACCTCCCAGCTTCCAGAACCTTACCAAGGTGCCAGCAAGGAAAAGCATGAAGATGATTACTGAGGAAAATGAGTGAGAAATAAGAATGAGGTATGAAGTGTTATCAAAAAGTGGTGAAAGAGTTGGAGGCAGAGGAAAGCCAATGGGAGGAACAGAGRTAGGAGGTGTGGTCATGAATAAATATGAAGCAAGCATCAAAGAGCAGATTAAGCTAAGAGGTGCTTGCCTTTTTTTTTTTTTTTTTTTTTTTTCCCCAGAAAAGGAGAGAGTTTGATGAAAATCAGATCAGGTCTTTGTTTTATGAGTTTCTGAGCAATTCAGGTACAGAATTGTACAGCATGAAATATTTAACAGGTGATGATGGAATAGAAATGAAAACCCTAGGAAAACAGTTCCTTTTTCTTAGTGTATCCTTATTGTAGGAACTGCTCTATAGCATAAAACAAAACACAATTATCTAGTACATAGCTGTAGGCAAAGCTAAGATGCAGAATTGTAGCAAATCTGTAACATGAGATGGAACAAAAGGCATGATTAAGGCAGCATAGGATGTGCCCCAGTATTAATGGCTCTGTAACATACCTGTGCGTCACCCACTTTTACAACTTTGAATACAGAAAAAGTGATTGAAATTCATTCTTTTCTCTACCTTACAGGAAGATATGAAATGACAGGTACGCTACATTTAGAGGAGGTCCGTGTATCTAATAGCAAGTCTATGCCAGCATGTGCAACAGCTTCACAGTGTGTTAAGGCAGAGACAGTCAGTCCAGAAACAGACGGAAGATCGAAGCATATTCCATCAATAACACTACTTGCTGTGAAGAGACAGATGAGATCAGCAGTACTGATGGAGCAGGTGTATGAGAAGAGTAACATATAGCTGCTCTTTTACATGATTTCTCAATATTGTGCTTACTCTAAAAGAAAAGTACTTTGCAACTGATGTATGTCCCTACATACACCTGCATTGACCTCTTGACCACAATTTACATTGTATTTAGCAATGGAACTGTTGGTTTAACGAACAGGTGTAACATAAACTCAAACTGGAGAATTCTTGGGTGCAAAACAGTGGTCAATGGGATCCTTTTTCTCCTGTTAACTTGTGAGCTTGCAAGCTCTTCCTCATGCTACTGTTTGGTTTAGAGACCTTGACAGGCAGCACTGGCTTTCCAGTTGCTCCCTGTTGCCCTTAAATTCAGGTAACTCAGAGAGAAATTATCACATGGTACTTCAGGAGAAGGCTGCTTCTGTCTCAGACACACTCCGCTACCTTCTTACAATTGCTGTGGCAGAAGGAAAAAATACCATTGTGTGTGAGGTTTGTAATGGTAACAGGTGATGCAAAATCACTTAGCTTCCATCATATGGTGTGAATAATTATTTTTCTGCTACTTGTTTCCTGTACAACCTAAATGTTTTCTGGTGTAAACCTTTTTTAGCAGCCTTTGCTATTGCAAGGAAGCAGTTCAGAATTTACCCCAGCATAGTGATTATGAACTCTGACCTGGCTTTTCTGAATATGTTCAGGTGGGCAATTAGAGATACAATTGTAGCCCAGCTGTATGCACCCTTGTTAATTAGGTTCCAGGCCTGCATTTACTCTGGTGTAAGCTAGCTGCCAAAGTATCCAGGGTGATACTGTGTTACTGGTGCTGGGAAAGGTTTGATGCTACAGGTGTTCCAAGTTAAGTAGATTAATGCCAGTGTGGCTTTGCGTGTGGGTGATGCACTCTTTCAGATTACAGTGTTAGTACAGGTGGGATGATGCAAACTGGGAATGAATTACTTTATCACTCTCAGCCCTTGTTTACTTCAAAGCCGCTGTTCGTCTGAGTAACAAGATAATACAAGGTAATAAATGTGTTTCATCATGATTCCCATCCCAAAAGAGAGGATKCAGCCGTTCTGCCTGGCAGTGGCTCTACATGAGTACTAGGTCTAGTGTCTGTTCAGCTACTGCCACATAGGAGGTGCTTTCTTGCTCTCAGCTGCATTTATTCACTTGCAGCTGTCTGTGCAAGCTCTTGCTTTGAAAGAAGCTGGGGTGAYTACTGTCAATGCTTAGCAGTTTAGACTTGTTCGCAAGACAGTCTACCCAGTAGCACTGGTTGGAGAGGAGGGAAGCACATACTGGACCTGAAAGAACTATCCATAAAAAGGCTAGGGCTGGCTAACTAACTTACTCTCAGAATTTACAGAGGCAAGTACAGTGTAGGGTGGGAGAATGCCCAAGCTACATAAACAGTATTTCTACTTCTTTACCAAGATATTAATTTGKGCTTGTTTTAGAGCTTTATACTTTGTTTAAACAACATGAGGAAATGTTGCTGTATAACAATAAATACTCGGTTTTTAATTTTTTTTTCTCTCCCCCCTCCCCTTAATGTGTATCCGTGATACTGATGTGATTTCACTGCTTGAATTGTTGTCAGGGCCTGGGGTGGTGACGCTGAAGACATGCGGTCATTCTGTTGATCTCTTTGTTTAAACTTTCATTTAATGCTTTGCTCTGTAGGCCTTACGGCAGCATAGTTATGTGCCTTCTGTTATGTTGTTGTTACTTCTGTAATAAAGCTGGTTTCAAGGCTGTGAGAGGAGTAGGAGGGAAAGAATGATTATATTCCTAGAATTTAATTCAGACTTCTGATGAAATGTCAGGCGATGTTAACTGGTTTTCCTCATCCTCACATAGTTTTAGCTGTCCTAGGAATAAACTGCAAGATTACTGGTCATTTTTTGGAGTAGGGAGCTTATACCAGGGGAGCTGCAATTGTAGTTTAAATCTCACAGTGGTGACAGGTGTGTGTATAGGTAGGACAAAACTTACAGGAAGGCTGTTGACATTTTTTCCTGGCAGAAGTCCGGGGAATGAGAATCTAGATGGGATGGAAGTAAACGGASTTGTGGGTATGTTAATTTTTAAAAATCTGGTGGTTTTTTTGTGCGTGCACATGTTTTCTTTACACATTCAGAAAGATTGTGCTGACCTTAACTGCTGGTAGGAAAGGAAAGCCAAAACCTGGTCTCTGTGTTAAAGTTAGCRTGTTTGGGTGGCTTTCCTGAAGTGTTTCGGTTGGTAACCTGGTGCAAGGTTAAGTTGCGGTGATGAAATAACCGCGGCGATGTGACTGCTGTAAAAATAAATGAGCAATTTGTCTAGTCAGTGAGCACTTGATGCTCTAATTTGTCAACCCATGATAATTAAGGAAGTGCGTAATGGACCAAATAAGAAACCACGTCATGCGTGACGGGGTAATTCGGGAGCAGCCGGGGCCCCCGCTCCCGCCGGGGTGCTGGCTGCCGTGCCGGCGGAGCCCCCGCTCCCGCCGGGGTGCTGGCTGCCGTGCCGGCGGGACCCCAGCCCCGCCGGGGCGGAGGCGGGCTGCGGCGTTGCTCGGGCGCGCCGCTAGATGGCGCCGCCACCCAGCCCCGCCGCGGCGGCGCCCGTCGGCGGGGGGCGTGGGGGGGGTGTGTGTGTGCCGCGCGGGGCGCGCGCCCTCCCGCCAGCCCCGCGGTCCCAGCGCCGCAGCCCCCGCGGGTCTGGCCGCGGGCGGCGGTCCCCGGCTCGCTTCTGGAGGGGGGAAGGGCTGTCGTGTGCTTCTCCTCCTGCGGCAGCGGGCCACTGAAGTTAGTACGTGTACCGAGTGGGCACTACGTGTTTAAAAAGATGTTTCTCTTCACTTTTACCAAGGATCTTTGCTAGCAGCAGGCTATGATCTTCACCTTCGTGAGACAGCCGATGCTTTCCCTTAAAAAAGCATCACTAACCCAAACCCTTCTGTGGTACCCTCACCAGAAGCGAGTTATTGCAGTTGGTGTGAAGGCTAACCACTCCTCCGCTGCTAAAAGATGCGAGTCCTGATTGAGATAAGTGGATGAAGTATTGCGAGGGAGCTGTGAAATTGTCCCCATTGTTGTATCGCTGTTCTGGCTCGAGGGCTTCGTATTCAAGGCTGTTTCCAAACAGTCATGTCCGTAGCTTGCCTATTCCCAAGCAGTTGGATTCCCACATTCAGATGCATGTGGTAACACTGCTGCTTGGTGAAGCGCCGCTGTAACAAGTTAGGCACCCTGCTGTCTTCATCTGGTTGAAAAGAACCAGCCTCCGGATTATGTGACATGGAGCTGGCTCTGGGAAATGTGGAATCATCTGTTTATTGGGTTGTATGCTAGTTTTCCAACACTGATTTCTTAAACTTTTTTTAAGAAATCTTAGCTGATTTCTTAAACTTTTTTTTCCCCCTGTGACCACAAGGGTAGGGTGTAACACGTAAGTTACAGCACAAACATCATTAATTAAGACGATTATGCCTGACTTGGTCTTGATATGTCTTAAATTAATCTTCCTACCTATTAATTACAATGCAAAAGACAGGATGGGTCTTCCTAGCAAATAGCTATGATGTATGATTCTTCAGAGCAAGTATTTTTTTTAACTGCTGAAGCAAACATTTGTCTTCAGTCATCGGAGTAAGTTTTCCCAGCCGCTGCTGGTGGAGGACAACYGATACCTTCTTAATGCTGTTTTGCCAATTGCATTTCTTTGGTGAGGGCTGGAATTCCTATGGCCTCTGATAGAGGGCTTTTGAGGTCCTTTACAAAGTGAGGTGACAGTATCTGCAGAGATCCAGTACCGTAATATGTAATACTGGTGACATTATCCAGCGTTACAGCATGGCACCAGGCAGGGGCTGAATCACGTAGAGGTTGTCATTTTTATGGGGTTTGCGAAGGCTGAATCAGTTCTCTGGTCTGATTCCCAGCATGGGCACATGAGCAGATCACCCGGTGCAATGGAGGGGGGCAGCATGGCGTGGCGTGAGAGCACCACTCAGCAGCAGCAATATCTTAAGAGGATGTTGCTGTCAAAGACTCTATCTCATGAGACCATAGCTATTGTTCCAAAGTCCCTTTCAGGAACTAGGAATGCACATTTTTAAGGCTCTAAACTGGTCTGGACAGCATCTTGGTTTTGAATTTCAAGGGAAATGTGTATAAGTAAAACAGGCAGAACCCTAGAACTGTTGGCCCTCTTTTTCATCTGGTGCATGTGCATCACACGAAGCCGGTTAATAAACTGGGTGGATTTGGGCCTGCTAGCACTATACAAAGATCTGGCCCCAAGGTTACCTGAGCTATTACAGACATACATAATTTTGCATGTATGTGAAATATATAACATCGTATGTTCTTCAGTTTCTTGGACGTTTGTGTGTCTASAGTAGGTCTTTTTTCTGTCCTCGTACGGGTGACTAAGAACTCAAGAGAATTCTGATGGGAAATAGATCCCAATTTCCTTCCGTTCTTCTTGTAGTGTCTTCATCTCCCTTTTTGTGATTGCAATTTAAGGACCTTCCATATGTAAAATGTGAGGCATAGATTGTAGTGATAACTGTACAGTTAAAGTTTGTTTTTCTTGTTCTGGCACTGCTTTGTTTCTGTGAGACCGGTGTAGCATGGAGATGGGCAGTGGTGAAAAACAGGTGGTGAAGCTCAGGGAATATGTTGTGAGGAGGAACTGTTTGTTGGAAGGGTCTCTTCTTCTTTGCTGCGTGTTTGTAAGCATTTTGAGATGTCTGATGTCTGTTAAAGAAGCAGATAGTACTTGAATATTAGTTGAAGGGAAACAACATCAGATTTTTTTGTCAACCAAATTGAAGAACTTACACAATAAATTGTAGGTTGTTACATAATAGGGATTCCCCCCCCCCCCCCCCCCAAATAAGAAATAACCAATGGCTATCTTTCCATTTCCATTCCATTGCACATACCCAGGGTGATTTCTCTTTGGCTAGTGCAGTGCTTTATACTGCTTTTGGAGCCTCTCTGTGTATGTGGACAAAGATCCTGGCCTCTTTTGTGCATCCAGAGCTGCTGCTGAAAAGCTCTGTTTAGGAGCTGGCTTTTGTGATGTRTGAAAGCACTGAATGATCGCTTGGAAAAACCTTCGCTTCTCCCTCTGCCCTTCTCCCCTCTCCTGGCAGTTCTGTGTCAGCTCAAAAACTGGTCTTGGCAATAATTTTAAATTGTATCAGGGCTATTGTGAAGAATTTGGCAATATGAAATGCCACTGATTGAGACGGAGGTTGTGAAAACACTTCCATTAGACATCAGGTTAAACTCCACTTCGGTGTTTCTTGGGGAGGGTCTTCCAGTTCACGCGGTATAATTGCCCATCACTAAGGAGGGTCTGCAGTGTCCCAACAGTACAAAGAATAGCAAGATCACAAATACAGGTAAGTTTTTTAAATTGGGTATTTGAGAGCGCAAGTAGCATCATTGAAACAGGTTTCAGAGAGCTTTGTTGACTCCATAGGAGTACCACGAGATTTTTACTTTGTCCTTAAGCTGAGAGCCTGTTGCCTTGGTACCCACATCGCAGATGATACCATTTAATATTCTCTGGCCCTTGTGATACTAAAAGACAAAGAAATTAGGTCAAGGAACATTAAGGGTGAATTATCTTGATTTTCTAAGTTTAACAGAAAACTCTAGAGTTTATTGCACTGCCCTTYTGTCTGTGTAGAATTTTCCATTTTTAAGAGGAAAAATTGTAATTGCAAACGTGGATAATGATCATCTTGAAAATCAATTTGATTTTGATTTTAATGGCTACACTAATGTTTTTGCCCATTGTAATTTAATAGCTGTAGTGACCTTCCTTGTAGGGATAACAGACTGACTCACTCTGTATAGTCACATAGACACACATGCACTCACTCACATTCAATTACATGCGTATCTGAGGAGCTACTGTTCAGTTCAGTATAGCCTACTCAGAATCTGCTGCAGAATGTTGGGGTTTTTTGTGTAGAAGAGGAATTGTGGGTCCTAGACCGTGAGAGAGGTTTTCTGCCTTTAACTGTAGTAAATGAACTGTCAGTTGCTGGGTTTCAGTGAAGATACGGAGCTGATCTCTGCAAAAGACGAACCAGTAGAGAGCAGGGGAGCCCAGCAGCCAGAGCCATGATGATGATGATGGTGTGAGGATGCTGCACTGCATTTTTTTAAAAGCAAAGCAGCAGAACAGAAGAGGGCTCCTGAGATAACGGTGGAGGCGGTCTGAAGAAGGAAGGTGGCTAAGTGCCAAACCTGTGGGAGGAGTCCTTGTGACTGCAGGGATGGATAAGCAAAGCCAGCTAGTATTGGCCTGCTGGTGGCCTGAGGGCATATATATACACTGTGGTAGCTGCTCGGAAGAGTTACCAGTGAGTAACAGAACTGGACCTGTGAGTGCAGGACCTGAGAGGCTTGGTGGTGTCTGTGCGCAAGGAGAAGAAAATTATATACAGGGGGTACGGTTGTAGATAAAGGAATACTGGGGCTGTCAGATATAAGTCTCTAAGTACTAATTTTGGTGAGAACAGAGTCAGGGAAGTGACCCAGATCATTAAAAAAAGTCTATCTCAGTTAAGGAGCAGGGCATATATATATGCAGAGTAATATATACTTATACAAACATTTCATTTTTTTAAAAATAAAATTGTAGTGTCAAGGCCAGCAGGGTATTAACACAAACATGTAATTAACATTGCACTAGAGTCATATGAATTACTGGCGAAGGATCTCAGTGGGATTGCAAATACATTTTGGCAACAGAGATCATAAARGAAAATCAGGTGTTCAAAGAGGTGCACTGCTCAGGAAAGATTAATAAAGCTAAAGGTATTGATAATTCTGTGTTCACGGTATGACAGATGACAAAGAAGCAAAAAGGGATAACACTGGTCAAATAGACCCGCTTTGGATTAAGTATTTATGGGAAGGATGGTAAAAAAGAAAAAAAAATAATCTACTGGTCTCRTCTTGGGAGTCTAGTTTGCAGATAGCCAGGCTTAGATTTCGAAATGGGTGGATTTCTGTTRTTGAACTTGATCTGGAAAATCTAGGTAGGGAAAACAGTAGCTGGGATTAGTAGGATCCAAGTAGTCTTGTGTTCAGTAACTGGCAGATTTCTTCACCAGTCATTGGCCTGACAGGAGTCATCGRTACTGCAGACTCGTTCATCAGCAGCAGCAAGGGAGTTACCAAAGAATTGATTATCAAAACCAAACTGCTTGGATTGACTGAATGCCCTAGATTTCCTTTAAATCGAAAGGCAATTAAAGAAAATTAAGATGCTTTATTTCAGGAAAGCAAACTTTGAGAGTGGTAACGAGCGGAGCAAGGGGGACTAATGAGCTCAAGGACTTGGCTTTAGAGGAGTCTCGGAGCTGCCGACATCAAAAGTGCAGAACCTCTCTYGACTTTGAATGAAGAAAAAAGCTTTATAGGGAGGTGCTGCAGAGACAACCGGAACATGAAACGTCATGTCTGGCAGAGCAGATTTTACGGTCCTTTGAGAGAACTTACTAGGTTAGATGGGTAAGATAGGGATGAATACAAAAGCTAGATAAAGAAGAGATAACAGGAAGTTTTGCTGACAGGAGGATTACAGGGCTACAGACATGCTTTTAAACATAGCCTTGAGGGGAAAAATTCATGTTGAATAGTTCAATTCACGATCTTGCATAAGAACTAGCAGTGTTTTTAAGGACGGATTAACATGGGCAGTCAGATGATAATGGGGTAACATCCCTTTCCCTTGGGCTTTTCCAGTGCTAGGTTATATGTTGTGGTTACAGTCCTCCTAGCCAGAACACGACTGTGGCCAGGCTCTGGAGTGCCAATGAAATGTGATACTGACATGAAGGCAACAGCAACACGAAGARGATGGTGATGTGCTTCAGTGAGGACTGAGCTAATGAAAATGGGATGAAATGCAGCAATGCAAAGAGTTAGGTGAAGAAATTAGTGACTGCTATCAAGAATTACTCTTACAAACCARGAGCATAGCACTTGGAAACAGCAAAGTAAGTATGCCGGGCATGTTGGATGRTCAGAGGTTCACAAGGAGTCATAGGTGCAAAGTAACCAGGAAAAAAGTATCTATGATCCTGACGTCTTAAGGTACCTCAAATGWGTATTGGCAGAGGGGAAGGAATTATTAACTCCGCTGTTCAAAGTGTTAATGTGCAATGCTGCGTACASTTCCAGTCTCCCATTTTCACCACGGATAATCTCCAAAGTGGAGTGGCATGGAGGGAAGGGGCACTTGGATGATCAGGAGAATTTAAATCATCTAGGAAGATGAAAGCTGAGAAATGACGATGGTTGCCTGTGAATACATCGAGGGGATAAACTCTGGCAGGAAGAATAGCTCTTTAGTGTAAAGGACAAAAGTRGCCTAAAGAGGAATGGATATAAGCTCCAAGAAGTAAATTTGGGCCAGAAGATGATTCCTAACCATGGAAGTGGTATATTCCCAAGAAGAGTGATGGGGATGAAGACCGCAGGYAGGTGTAAGATGGTGCTCGAGGGAATTCCGTGACAGGGCAGAGGTCCCTTTCAGTTCTCTGATCCAGTGCCCTGTTACCAGCATGTGCTTGCAGGGTTTGCTGTTGGTGAGGAAGCATCCAAAGCGGCACGGCAGTACCGTGTCCCACTGAAGTCACAGGGCACGTGTAAGAGGTGAAGTGTAATTATCAGACTTGCAATCTGTCCTCAGCACCGAAAGTAATGCTTGCCTCTGTGAAAAATCAAATTAGATTCCTGAAGACATTTGGTGATCTGGATTTTATTTTTATGCATCTTCCAAAAGACTAATAATAGTTGCTTTGGGGACTTCTCATTCCTTACAGTATTGTCACTGTCAAAAGAAGAAAATCCACTGGATGGGCCTGGACTGTCAGAGGCTCAAGAAAAAAATGTATTAGATGCYTGTAGTTTAAATTGGGTCGTGCCTGGATAGAAGTTTTGTTTCTTGTGGCAAAGCCTATTATTAATAGGAGTCATTCACAGTATCCTTATACTTTAAAATAGTTTCTTTGGTCTCTGAATAAATGCAGCTCTGAGTGTCTTGGAAGTTTTGCCTACCAAAATGGTGGTAGACAAATCAATTCCTATGTGCAACGGATTTGACCCTCTATCCTTAACTCACCTGTTATCCTTATTAATCTGAATACAAAGCTGGGTAAAAAAAAAAAAAAAAGAATTGATGCCTGGTTATTAATATCAGTATTTAACCTCCTATAACYTAGAACACTGAGAATGGCTTTAACAAAGATTTTGCACAAAACTTGAACCCTAAACTCTTCAAGGGTAGAGCTTTCAGCAGAGGATAAACCTTTCAAATTGAGTTCTTGGACTCTGGAAACGGGAGTGTCCAGTGAACTGCCCACCCCCCRGGGCTGCCCATAAGCTACGGACAAGGCTCTCACGACTCCTCTCACTGTGTGTCTGGTTGTACCGGAGCTCTCTTTCCCGGGTATTGGCGTGTCATTTTGGAGGCTACCGAGGTGATGGAGTCCTGGGTCTCAGACACAAACAAGAAAAGACATAGATAAGGAAAGACAAAGAAATGTAAGAGACAAGAAGGATGTAAAAACGCCATAATGAACTCGTGTGTCTTGAGAAAACCTCTAATCTAATGAGAATGGATTTTGTTTGAGAGATTGTACTGGTACAATTAATTATTCATGGCAGCGACATCGTTAGGATTTCATTTTATTTAGAGGCCTCTAAGTGACTTGGAAAATTGGGTTAAGCTGAAGAGGAGTTTCAGGAGGGAGACAGGGGAAAGCTTTTCCTTTTATTGGCTTTGTCTAATATTTTCTAGATAGCTATTAGAAGTACAAACACAAATTACTCTCAAGCTCTAACATTCCTGCATTAAATGCGGGCATAAATTTGAACCACATAAATACGAGATCCGGGCYAAATGGGAATCTAGATGGCTTTTTGCGGGACAAGTTAGATACCATTTAAGTGACTTACTGTCACTTGTTTGCAACTCGCCATGTTTCAGCGCTGTACATTAACACCAGGCTGTGATCGGTGGCTCCTCGTCCGCATTTCCAAACTTGGGCTCCTAATGTCTCACGTAGTGGAGTGAGGGGCTACATGCCCTTTCTGCTTGTCCTGCAGTAGCATAAGTGGGCACAAATGGAGAATCATGGGGCTGTTGTCCTAAAATCAAAGCCTAGAAAGGCTTTGGCTGAGGTACATCCAAAACAAAGTTTAGTAAGTCTTTCCCTTGCTGCTGTAGAAAGCAAAGGCAGAAATGGTCCTAAAAACCAGTAGCGGCCAGATACCTYCTTCATGTACAGTAGCTAAATCTCTTCGCACTTGACCACACCACCAAGTGTATTGCCCACACTGACAGACAAAAACGCTTTCCTGGATGGCTTCCCCCTTCCCTGGGGAGGACAACCTGTACGCCAGCCCGCGTGGGGTGGGCTGTGTGCCCACAGACAGCCCGGTAGTATGGCCCGAGACCATGCGCCCTGCGAGGCACAGCTCATGGGAACGAGGCAAGGATTGCCCTTCGCTGCCCCCCTGGTAAATCTGTACCTGATTCACAGATAGGTTACGCAGCCTCAGAGATGCTAACACTTGTACGCTGTTGAGAAGATTTTTTTTTTTTTTTTTTTTCTTTAACATATGGATGCTTAGCCTGGGAACTATCCAGGCATCTGAGTGTTTAAAAGTCTGGTTTTCTTTTTCTTTTTCTAATGTTTATTTGTTCCTTCCCTTGTAATTCTCCCCGTTAACTCATGGACATCATTCAGGGAGAGATTTAAATCGAAGCAGACAGACTCCAGTTCTGCTCTGTCCCTCGAACAGTGGAGATTTGTTTAAGAACACTGTCGGGAGCGTACTTGGTATGACTGGAATGCTCAGGGCTTTATTTTTTATTTCACATCACGTGTGAACTAACCCGGCTATAGCTCGAGATGTTCACGTGGCCATGATGGTACCGTCTCTGCCTCGGTTGGCTGAGGGTTGTGTAAATTATTTACAACAACTTTACTGAGGACGCTCACAAACAATGGACTGGCCACGGGGAGGAACGTGGGGGATGAAGCTCATATGGACCGAGGCTCGGGGCCTTGGGAAATCACATTGGGCAATGGCTCTTCAAAATGAAAGAGCATGTCTCCAAGTACTGGTCTGGATCCAGTTTCAGGCTCGGCCTGAAACCCAGAAACAATCACTTTCTTGCTTTGATGTCTGGAAGGGTTTGTTTCACAACATTTATATCTAGCTGACACTGGGAGGGAAAAATCCTATTGAAATTTTCTAATTAAGAAAAAGTTTCAATAAGACAATTGCCGTTTGTCCTACAGTCCCCAAGCATTGTCTTACATGAAAATCCACAACAGCTCCAAGCTCCCAAGCTCCGGCTCACCTGAAAATAGCCAGTCCCCAGCACGGTTTTGGCTGGCATGAGGATTWTCACTTGGGTCAGTCCTAAATCAGAAGAAAAAGTGGCAGCTGTTGCTGATTTGCTAAAGCTGTGGCTTGCCAGCGSCGTCTCCCAGGTGATGTCTTGGACATCTTGTTGGAGCTGCAGCTCAGCCAGGCTGGGAAGCCGCAGCCGTACAGCCTCTCCCGGCTCTCCTGCTGGCAGCCACTGCACCTATGAAGCTGGRTCTGCAATTGCTTCCTAGGAGGGCTAGAGGCATTGCAGGTTTTTTTGAGTGTGGAGTACCTCTAATTGCCACTGCAATGTGAAGACATGGAGAGCACTCAGCACCTTGCAGATCGAGGCTTATTAGAATAACGTGGCCTCCTAGAGAATGTGTAGTCAAATGCATTATACTGGTGGTGAATTGATTTCCTGAGATGTCTCAGGTCTAGGACTTCAGGTGGTCTTCCTTTGGGCAATGTTATCCCATGTTTTATGGTGTATATCGCATAAGGGTGGACATCTCTGCTCCTTCTGGTGGTGTACTTGAGACTGCTTGTTTTCCTCTGGCTGCAGCTGGGGAGGATTGGAAATGTCTTCCCACGGTGTCTCATCTTAATCAGTTTGAATAGGTGATTGTTTTGGGCTGTGAAGCCTCTCTCTCGATTCCCTGGGGTCCTGCTCATGCTGCTCACTGAGAGGAAAACTTTTGCACTTTAAACATTGGGGCTTGCAACCTCCCCAAACTTCCAATAGATGAAATGTGGCTGCAGCCTGAGTATTTATTTAGAGTTCAAGAAGAAAGAACCACAGAAGGAAAAAATCTATCCAAATAATAAGACCTTTTCTTCTGATGRCTTTTTGATGACATTATTTTGGTGGATAGACACTTGACTTTACAGTATGTAAATATTCATTTGTTTTCCCATATGAGGAGAAAATTCAAGTCAAATAAATTCAAGTCAATTTGGTACTCTCATTTCTCTCCTTTTAAAAAGTTCCCTATTATTTTTGCAACTGAGTAATATGTGTTTGACTAACSACTCATTTTTCCCATGAGTGACCTTGGATAAACACAATAATTTTTGAAATAAAGGTGAAAAGTAACTTCTCAGTACAGTGATCCTAGCACAGAGCAGTTCTTTTATCATTCATTGTCTGCCATGGCAAATGTAAAGCTTAATCATGTGCATAAAAGTTGAATGGTCAATCCTTAACTCATGAAAATGGTTTTCCTTTGGTACTGCTTCACGCAAACTTGAATTACTCTTCCTGGGACTGTAGTGGCACTATTCAAACTGGTGAAGTGCAGCAATGCTTTTCGAATCATCYATTATTAAATCTCAGTCATCCAGATTCTTGCTAAGCAGCACTTCTGAGGATGTCCTTTAGCTCTGGCCCAATTTTTATGCAAGTGAATTTCAAGACCCCTCTTCACTTTATTAGAGCAGTGCGTTAGCAGCTGGACAACASCCTCATTGAATCAGGGCAGTACAAGCAGGTGTTGCTTTACAAACACAGATCCAAACTACCGCCAGGTGTGCAAAGGTTTGTGTTTCTGGGCTCAGTTGGCCCGTTAGTCTACTTCAGAGAGACTTGCACACTTTGATCCTGCTGACTTCAGTGAGAACGAATACCTCCTTTGGTGTAGATTTAACTGTTTTYCTCATTTGGGATGGACTTTGATATGTCCTCACCTTTGAGTACKTGTTCAACGAGTCAACCCCTTCTTTTCAGAAGATGAGAGACTTTGGGGTCTTTCTTCTCCATTCTTTGTAAGGAGAAACAGTAGCTCCTTCCGCAGGGCAGCAAGGAGGAACATCATGTAGTCCTAGGGCAGGAATTGGTGCTTGCTTTGGTTCCTTTAAGGGTCCCAAACCAAAAATCCTGCAGTACAGGATTTTTGGTCTTTTTTTCCCTAGCAAACCAAGGAAAAGCCCTCAGAAGGATGACACCATGTGTTTTGTSTCATAAGAAGAAACATCTTAGTCAGAAAAACTAATGGCATTTACTAAGCTCTGTTATCTCAGGATGAGATGACTTGAAACAGCATCAGCTGGGAGAAAGCTGGTTCCAAGTTACAGCTGATATGAATTAGCACAGTCCCAGCAGGAGCCTGTAGAAAGGCTGGGAGCCTTGTGTAGCTGGCAGGAGGGGGTTTAATGTTGCTAACTCTGCAAGGGGTTGTTGGGTCAGTGTGGTCTGAGTTAGTGTTGTGAGTGGCTAGGARGATCCTTGTCCTTGAGGACTGTGTTGAAAAATACAATTTTTGAGAGTGTTGAATCTTCCTGAACCAGCAGTAAAATGCTGTATGAAGGCTGCGTAGGAMAGGATAGCTTGAGAGAAGTAGGTGCCACCTTTTCATGGATACTGTTCCTTTGATTTGGGCAGACTGGTGTGACTACGAGGCAAGTTATCTGGGGCTAAAAGGTAAGTGGAAAGCTGATCGGCCTTCATGGAGGCTGATAGGAGAGAGGGGAGTAAAAGTTTCACTGAAGAGGAAGAGGGTAAAAATAATGTGCAACTAAACAACTTTGAAGCTGACCAAGGAAATACAAAGCTAAAAGAAAAGAAATGTCAGCAATCCGAAGCCTGAAGTCACTTGCTAAGACTTCTTGAAGGCACCTGGATGTCTAGCTCCCATCCCATCTCAAYGTCTTGAGTAGCTAGAAAATACTTCAGGCATTCAAACTTTGTGCAGAGCCAATATGGAAARGGACAGCTGACAAAGCTGTGCTGACATCAATTCAGTTTGGTTCAGCAGAACTGGCTGCTAAAAAATGCCTTTAGCGAGCTCTGTTTTGGCTGCCTTCTCTCCTGGGAGTTGTGTTGCCTGTGCTGGACTTGTTGCTTGGTTCCCTCCCTCCTTCCCCTTGGCTTTTGCAGGCTTGGACCTTCCCCCACAACTGGCTGGTGTTAGTTTGACATCACACCCCAGCAGTGATAAGCATGTGTCTGCCTTTTTTTGAACTGGAGGTTGTTTAAATACATCACTGAAACACTGTGTACTGGGGAACAGGAATAATAAACTTCTGAAAACTCTAGGCTCTTGGCTGGTGCCAGGAGAATGAGTGATGAAGGCTTTTGCCTGCAAATCCCAGCACTAACAGGGCCCCTTAATTTGGTCCAGTGAGGCTCTGTATGTGGGTGCTGGATACAGTGGCATCATTTTACAGATGTGAAATGATTCGTCCTGTTTCTCCCATCGCATGTCCCAGCATAGTGGGAGCAGAAATCTTGGTTATTTGTAGGAGAGGAGAAAAAAAAAGTGGTTAGATTTAATGAAAGGACAAGTTCCATTATTTTTCCTCCAGCYCTTAATTACTTTTTCTGCTTGCCTAGCTCAATTAACACATGGGAAGGGCTATGCAGTTTGGTGCCTGATTCTCAAAAAGTTTGAAAGTAGACCTCATCTGTGTATCTTCCCCACAGGTGTTTCAATGCTTTACTGTACAGATAGGTACCTATGTTGCTTCCTGATGTTGTTCTCCTAGTTTAACGCATAGAACTGGCTAGATTGCTATATGTTTTATACTCTTAGCAGCTAAATGTTTAATCCTCAGAAATAATCCTCCCTCTTTGAGCCAGTTCTTTTCCCAGTTGGGTCTCAAAGCTGGACTTCAAAGCTCCATAGAAATTGGAAGTTGAGGCCCACCTATATTGTTCTTATACTGTAACAGCTGCTGTATTTGAAGTACACTATAGCTGTACTTGAACTGTAAGCTGCCTACCCAGGTACCAGCAGAATTTAGGTCGGAGCCCAGCAAAGACTAAATGCTGAAATCCTGTTACTCAGCTGAATTTTGTATTAGAGTACCTCCGTACCGAACTGCAGTTATGGTAGTGACTACAGTATAGGCGTAACAGAGTCAGACGTTCTTGAGTATCCCATTAGGCACTTAATACTCTCCAAGTTTTGGGTTTATATCATCGGGGCGCTTTTTGTGTTATAGCCATGGTGCTTTGAAGTCCCTAGAAAGCCTTGCAAGGTTTTAAGTCTTCAAATTCATCATGTGTTTTGCTTCCAAAGTGAAAAAACTCTGTAAAGAGGAGTTGGGTGTTGTGGGGTGGGTTTTTTGTTTTGGTTTGGTTTGGTTTGGTTTGGTTTTTTTTTTTGCATCTGGTGGGATGGGCAATAGAATCGGGAGAGTAAAGTAAGAAAAATCGTAGGTTGAGATAAGAAAGTTTAATAATTGAGGTAAAGTAAAATAGTAATAATGATGATGATAATAATAGAATATACAAAGCAARTGATGCATGATGCAATTGCTCACCACCCGCCAACTGATRCCCAGCCAGTCYCYGAGCAGCRATSRCTGCCCCCCAGCCAACTCCCCYCAGCTTATACACTGAGCATGACATCATATGGTATGGAATATCCCTTTGGCCAGTTTGGGTCAGCTGTCCTGGCTGTGCCCCCTCCCAGCCTCTTGTGCACCTGGCAGAGCATGGGAAGCTGAAAAGTCCTTGACTAGTGTAAGCACTACTYAGCAACAACTCAAACAYCAGCSTGTTATCAACACRATTCTCATATTAAATCTAAACCACAGCACTATACCAGCTACTAGGAAGAAAATTAACTCCATCCCAGCCAAAACCAGGACAGTGTGAGTGATCATACTGTGAGTGAGAGGATCTGGCTGTCCATGACTGTATGGCCCTAAGGATGAATGTGTCTCTGCATAGCAATGCCATGGAGGTACCACGCGTTCCACATGGGCGATGTGGACTTGTCTGGGCACTGAAGAATGGGGTCCTATCTTTGCTTTTGAAGTGATAGTGTTAAAGCAGACCTCTTTGAATATGGCTTATATCTGGCCAAAATCTGGTGACTGTTTTGTAAATTTGGTGTGAATTTGTGTGTGTGTGCCTGTGCCACTGTTTGTTGTTCCACAGCAGAACTGCTACCCAGAAGGATATCCATCTAGATGGATTTGAGTTATGTACGAAGACAAAGGTAGATAAATGCATATACACTTCATTGGATCTGAATTGCTCTGTTAAAATATGGGCCGCCTCTTTCTGAAACACCACCAAGTTGCTCCTCTTCTTTTAACTTTGTTAACAAAACCAGTTACAATATACTGAGAGAAGTTGTATGTTACTCCCCTAGTTGAATACATACTTCTAGCTAAATTCCTTTACCCAGTTTATACTCTAAACAGCTAAATRTTTAGTCCTTAAAAATGCTTTCCTTTCAACACCGTTTCCTTCATACCAGGGCGAGGGTGGGATTCCCAGCCTCGGGCTGATCTGCAGCTCTAGACTGAAACTAAATACAATGCCCTGGGACCAAGTCCCATCATCTGCAGAAGTTGGGCAAGAGGAAATGTTTCTTGTGTTAGCTCAGCTTGTGGCCACACTGGGAGAATTTGTTTTCACACCAAACAGTTGGCTGACTTCTCTGTTGGGGGGAAAGGAGAATCAAGGACTGATCTCTGAGAGAAAAGGTTTTACCTTAGCAATAGCCCTTTCCAGAGCCATGCTGTTATTTTTCAATGGTTGTGSGTATACAGTACGTGCCTCCCTGAAACACAAGTGTAAACATTTTGCTAATAGTGCACTTCTGTGCACAACATTAGGGTTCGGGAGACTTGCTTATGTTTGCTTCTTGTTGTCGTTAACCCACCGGACAAGTGGAGCAGGGATTGCGCTGCACAACTCTCGCCTTGCTCGTATTCCCAGAACTTTAATTTTGATGGTCCTGGTGACAGGGCTTGGGTAACTTATGAAGCCTGGGGCTGTTTGCAGAGTGTTGCTCAGCATGTACTTTTGTTTCAGGTTGACTTCCAAGTTCAAAGAACAACATATTTAAAATGCTGGTTTGAAAACACCACTCACCCTTTTGATTATTTTTTTTTTTTTTAGCCTATTTTCCCTGTGCAGTTTAGTGGTATCTTGCCAGGAACAGCCTCGGTTTGGTTTGGTTTTTGACCTCCCATTGTGCAGGGAACTGAGAGCCCTCTTGGGGTCCTGGAGCTCAGCCTGGCACAAGCCTAAACACTGCGCCTGTCTCCGTGTGCGGTAACAAGACCGTCACTCTGGGCTTGTAAATCACCACCCACCAGGAGCAGAAGGTGAATGCTCTTGTTGTTGTTGTTGTTGTAGCAAATATTGTGAGCGAAGTTTTCACATCTCCCTCTTGAGTGATGAGAGAGGACATTAGAGATGCTTGGTTTACTTGTGTGTATGTGGATTATGCATGCCTGCGAATTTGCTGAGCGTGTATTCCCTAAACAATATTGCATCTATGCCAACTAAAGGCAATAATTTGTTCATCTTTATTCCCTTCAGCTGGAGCAGCAACAATTCCTGATTACTGGTGTTCTGGACAAAGCCTTTGGGGTGGAAATGTATCTTCTTTAAATGAATAGGTTACTTGCTAATAAGTGGCTCTGTGTGAATGAAAGCATAGGATGATCAGAAAACGTGACAAAATATTTTCATTACAATCCATAATGCCTTCCCGAAACTCCTGCAGTCTTTTTCACTGGTTTTGGTAAAAACATTACTATTGCATCTAGTCCATTGCATTAGAAGACAAACCTGTAGTGAGCAGAGATTTTTAATTTTTYAGGCTATGTCAGAATTATCCCTGCCTTGTTAGAATGGAGATCACAGAGGAGTTGCTGGATCTGATCCTGGCAAACAACTTCCAGTAGCTACTTTCCACTTTTTAGTAACAATTTTAGACTATCCTGTTGATGACTGATGGGCAGCATAACCACTTCCAAACTCTAGATGGTACCCTTAAAGAGGAAAACAATCTTGCATTGCCTTATAAAAGTTACTCTGACTTGAACACGGTTCTTGAGGTCTGGAATACCGAACCACAGCTCAATGCCATAKTACTGCCGTTCAGCATAATGACTTATGAGAAAAATGTACGTCCTCAAGAGCAACCAGGACACATATGTATGAAAGTTGGCAAATAACTACTGCTGTTCTACTTCTTCCTGGCGGTCAGTGAAAGTGCCTGTGAATGGTAAAGCATTGAATACAGGTTCTGCAGTCACATCTAACTCTCTTTTTCCCTTTTAGGGGTGTATTATTTTTTGCTGGTTGGTATATATTCTATTTCTTCTATTTCTCTTTTAAAGTCTGCTCAAGAAGACCACAAACTACTGCTGAAAGAAAAGGAAGGCTGAGTCAGTTGTTAACGTTAATAGCCTGCTGTTTGATATCCTTGAGCTTATTGCCTAATGGTGTGTATATGGATTTTAGAGGACAAAAGGGATTGTGAAGGTTGAGATGAATAAAATGGAGGCCTCCCTGGAAATAAGATTTAGCTTTATGTTCTGGCTGAGGAGGGAAAAAATGATCATGGAAAGAATTGTGCTCTTTAATCACTGTCTTAGCCTATCTTATCCACCAGTTTCTTTCCTTGCAATGACATCACCTGAAGCAAGCATTTTCTGAGTAAATCCATGTAATGCCAATGGTAGACAGAATAAATACAGCAGAGACCAGTATGATACTGGCATGTAGCTGGTTCTTTGGCCACATGGGTGGCTCAACACCTCCTGCCAGTTTGTCTGTGCCCCATCAAGCTCAGTGGTCAGTGGAGTGACTGTGAGATGCTCCCCATTAGCACCTGTGGGTTTGCACTCATTAGGGCTTCTAGCTAAAGTTTGTCAATTTAACCAGATGGCTTGTTTAGGATTTCAGAGAACTGAGCCTTCTTGGAGCCAAATCCTTCTGGGGTGACTAGATGCACAAGTGCAGCTACAATCAAGGTGGCTGGAAATGGAAAGAGAATAGCACTCCCTTGCAAATTTGTCTGGGGAAAGCATTGGACTAAAAAGCAAAGTATCACTCTAGTAAATCTATAACAGGCAATTTTACTAGACTTTTACCAGCAGTGGATTTTGTTAGGGCTTTGCCACAGCAAAGAGTAATGTTCTCGTAGAAGTAGCACAACAAATGAGGCAACCACTGCAAGTATGCAGGAGTGTTTACTGCCTCAGTTGGAGAGTAACTTTTGACTATCTCAGGGAAAGTAAATACGCAGATGTGTTGATTGCACCAACCAGTGGGTATTTGCAGAGCAGTTAGCAGCCCCTTGCTGTTAAAGCACAACAGCTTGTTGAGATGCTTGGGGTTTGTCACTTGTGCTGTGCCACCTACGCCCCGTACTCGCTGTGAGATGGGAAGCGTGGTGTTGCAGAACAGAGTAAGGATGGTCTAATCCTGGCATGAACTCTGTGTTCCAGCTTCTTTTGGATAGCAGGAAATGAGATTTGGACAAACRAGAGCAGAAATTTTGTCCCAGTGCATTCTGCCAAGCTCATGCAGGCAGGACAGCTTGYGGCTCTGCTTTCCTGGGCGCTGGGCTGAAGGCAGGTACCATGGTAGACCATGAGCTGTTCTAGGCAGCGGCTAGCTGATGCCCTTTCTCATGATGTGGGCAGAGACTTGCYGAGATGAACCTCCTGTCATAAGAAGAAATAGCTGTGTGTTTAACCCATGGGGAAGTCAGTTATTGCTAGMTCCTCTTTTGCTTTGAGGTTCAAGCTATAACTAGGTAAAATTCATAAAGTCAAGCAACTAAATTAGCTTCAAACAACCTGTAGTGAATGCAATGCTCAAGGGTGTATTCAGTTGAAACAACCCACATTTAATCTGACTCTTCCTTCTGAACATRGGAATCCAGGAGGTGCAGATGATTTTGATGTGCAACCAGGTTTGTAAATGAATACCTGGTGGACACCTGTTTGAAAATGGAAGTGTGGGTTAATCTGAAGGTGAGAGAGATCAGTGAAATGGAGTCAAATTTTGCATCTTGCTGTGGCTTCTCAAAATAAGTTGAATATTTGGTGTGGCCAAGCACCAGGAACACCAACCATTAAATACAACTCCTTATAACTTGTTCTAGTTAACTCAGTTAAGCCTGACTCTTCCCACCCCTTTCCTCTTTCCCTTGCTGCAGGGARAGGCTGTACTAATAGTTAGTAGTGAAATGGGCCACGTGTGCTAGCCATTAAATAGTCCAGTTATTTAGGCCAAAACTTCTAGATTTGAAGTATCAGAAATCTAGATTTGGGCTGTCTGATGATTTTTGTGGAGCTCCTCTACAGGAATTAAAGCACTCCTTAGCCACGTATAGTGTGATCATGTTTTAGGCTTGAGCCTTGCAGGGGCACACCATAGCAGTTGCCTGAGAGGGTGGCTGCTTTTGTAAAAACGCAACAACCCTTTTAGGGGTGTGTAGGAAGAGTCTATGTTTAAGCTAGCATTTAACACTGGAGTAGTGCCTCGGGTTTTCAGGGCATTTAGGTACCTGCTGCTTCCTGCAAGCTCAATAGCTTTGAAATCTAGCCTAGAATATCTTGAACTCTGCCCTAGGTAAGATAGCACTAAAATGTTCATTTTCTGTGTATTTCTAAACTTAACCAAATAAACTTCAACCTAGATAGATTGTCAGTTCAGTAGCTTAGAGCAAAMTGTAATAAAATTAATAACTGTAGGCTTTAATATAATCTCACACAATTGTATTACCGCCCAATTACTTTTTTGACCTCTTTGGAGCCACGCTTCTCTTAAAACACATRCGGTCTGCAGTTCTGACTGTCCTCTCGGCATCTTCTGTGTCAAGCAAATCGGTAACTCCAGTATCACATCATGCCTCTGGCTCCTGTTTGTAGGAGCACAGCAATGAGAAAGGTGTTGTGTGTCTTGGACGAAGAGWTCGTCTACTCAGTGGCTACAGGTGCTTACTCAGTTTCTCAGATCCTAGAGAACTCAAACCAGCTATTTATTTTCATGAAATTGTTAAGCAGATATGACAATTATCTCCTCTCAGTGGCTGAGCTTTTTGAAGTCAATAGGCTGTTCCTCCTGATAAATTAAGGTTACTGATCTAATCCTGTCACCTCTTTCAACAGCATATCCAGTCAACAGTGCTAACGGGTACCTTCACTGACTTTAAACAAGTATGATGGGATATTCTCTGGTTCTGATTTAGGAAATGACTTCAGCATCTTCCTAGTTGTTTCCATTTATGAAAATATTTTGCATGAATTGATGCTTGGAAGAGAAAGACGTTGAGGCAGCAACTGGTGCTGGAGAGTCTAGAAAGGGCATCAGAGAGGTAGACTTTTGTCTAAAACTGTTTTGAAATGTGTTGTAGGATTTTTCTTAGCCCACAGAGGGTGCAGGACTGTTAATCTTGTCCTTGTATGATACTGATTGGAATACGGTCTCATATTTTGTGCAGTTGAGCAAGGGGCCGTAAAAAGAAAATGTGGGTAGTTTATATGGACAAAATAATCCTGGGCATCTTGCTTTAACATCCCGAGGGTTAAAGGTTCAAACAAGAGTTTAAAGGTCTGCGGGATCAGACTTAAGTGCTGAATACCCACAAATCATGCTGAGTTTATTGTACTATGGAAGCAGAAGGAAAAAGAACAGCTCAGCAGCTCACTTGATCAGACCTGAAAAAAAAAACCCAAAACCAAACTGTATTAAGGGGTAGAAGCCACATACTGAAGTCTGGAAAACTGACAATTTCCATGCAGCCTGAGAGCAGTCATATCTCACAAGTGGTGTTTTTAATGAAAACTTGTTTCCAAATGTCAAGTCCCATAATGTTCTAAACATTTCTAAAACTGTAACGAAGGAAGGACTCTTTTAATTAAGAAAGGAGTATTTATTTTGTGCAAGACATCATCGGAATATGTAATGCATTTTTATATTGGTGTGTACATGTAATATTTCTTTTCAACTTCCAGTAGAGAATTCGAGTGCTTTGAAGACCTGCATTAAACCTCATTACTGTCTCTGAAGCTATCCAGCTAAGAGTCAATATCCATAATCAGAAAGGACAAGTCTTTAACACGTTGATATGCGGAGGTGCCCGCACCGATGCAGAATGTACTACATGACATGCAAACTGTCTGGCAGGAGGTTTCAGGTTCACAGTTTGATGGGTGTCTCAATCCAACCCAGGCTCCTGTGTTATTTTGAAATATGTCCCTGGGTGATGTCTGTCAGGCAGCTCCTAATGGGAAGAGCCCTCCCTGGAAGGGGCAAGACCACTGGTAATGCATGTCTCTGGATCTGCTGCCGTGGCTTCCTGCAATGTGGCCACAGAGCAGAAAGCGTGGGGTTAATAGGAAGTAACGGTGTCTTACTGAACAAATGCTTTCTAGTTCATTTAACTGCTTAAGTAAAATGCCTCGGGACCCTCTAGTTCATAACTATTACCCTTGCGGTTTTTTATTTTTTTAATATAATTTCATTTACAGATTGAAGTGATCAACCAGTATGCCAGCATTTGGTGGGTTTCTCCCCCTGGATATGAATGGAGAGACTAGACAGGAAAAGTAGTGATGGACGTGGACTTCTACATTAGTGTTGTTGTAATTGAGATTCTGAAGGCAAGAGCAAGGCATGAGGGCTGTGAATATCTCTTCCAGCTTTAGCACTTTCCCTAACAAATAATAGAAAGGGAAAGATTTGGGGTGTACAGATGCTTCAGGTCTCTTAAGACAGCATGTCCCGAAACATGCTCACTTTTCCCCAGCTGTGAGAGTTGATCTCYTACAATACAGCAAAGAAAGAAAAAAAGATTTAAAAAGAAAACAGCAGGGATGATTGCAGTGAAAGAGAAATATTAAATGTAGTTTAGAGCTGGGGGGAACCTTTGTTTTGCAGATTATTTTCTGGCTTTCAGCCTGATCCAGGAAACCACTTCTATCAAGAGAATGAAAGATTAAAGCCAGAAATTTAATTGCTTAAGAAAAAAGATTTACTATCCATGAGGTTCATTGGCATCCAAAATAAGGTCTGTTCTGTAGCGTACACTACATCTCAACCACGCTGAAAACTATTGCAGAGAAAAAGAAATCCTTGCGTCTCCAAGAGCAGGCTTCTAGTTCCACCACAAGAAAGTGATTTCTCAATACCACTGGAATGTGGTTTCTAGTACAGAATTTCTGCTTACAATATTCTCCTGTCATCTGGTGAATTTAAAGAATGAAGTTAAAGGAGGAAATATTTTGTTATTATAGATCAAATAAATTAAGGCCCAGTTAGATGAATAGCTTGTTGAGTTATCCATAAGACACTTTATTTTTCTTCATGTCTCATTCATATAAAGTAGTATAAATGTTGCTCTTCTGGCTATTAGCGTGTGATGCAACACATACTATGTTTTTGTAGGACAGTGCCAAGAAGATAGCTCTTCTAGAGCAAAACAGGGCAGCTAAGAGTCTTTAGAAATGCCAATTCAGTATTTTCTGAGCTGTGCTCTTATTACTGTGATTGTTATAAAAAAAAAAAAAAAAAAAAGTGTGGGTTTAACCTTTGCAAAAAAAACCCAAAACCCCATACAGTAACTACATGGGTTAGGACTTTGTATTCTGAGTGAACCCGTTACCTTGCTGTGGATTACCTGCCTAGCGGGAAAAGGGCTTTCCTTCCCTGAAGGGCAGCAACAGAAGTAGTGGAGAAAAAATTCTGAACCTGTGGTTTACTAATTTTTTGCATTACCAGAGCATCTAGAGCCTCTAGCAGAAACTGTGATCCCTCAAGAGCTTTTTGGAGGAGTAGGGGGCACAGAAGGAAGGCGGGAAGGAAAACTGCAGGACAGAGCAGCAGTGTGGGCGTCTGTGGTGCTCAGCAGTTGTAAGGACAATTTAGCACTAAAAAGGGAGGTTCTAGACTCCCAGTCTAAAGCCGTACACACTCAGTCATTCTGTGTCTGTCTTCTCCCATGCACTGGGAGGGAAGGCAGCGACTGGGCTCTGGAGGGGAGCTGGCTCCAGCGTGCCTCCGTTGGGAAGGGCTGTGTTGGAGTGGAGACTCTGAAAGATGAAGGAAAAGGGGGAGAGTCTGTGCTCAGAGATATTCCTGCTCATGTGCCCGTGGTTCAATCCTGACAGAGAAATGGGTCAAAAGCAGCACTGAGATGAACTGCTAGACTGCTTTAATCAGTGGAGAACATTGTCCTAAGGGAGTTTCCGTATTTCAGAGTGTAGTCCACTTCTCTTGTGCTTGTCAGAGTAAGATCACCAACATCCTTTTGGTCACAACCTTTACTAGAAATGGGCAATTTGGGGAAAAACTTGAAGTTGGTGCCAAGCCAAGGCATCTGGTTTACTTCCACATGTCCAAACACCAGTAATACCTTTAAAGCTATCTGCAGACATGTAAAATACAAAAATATACCCAATCATATACATGGGAAAACAGTTGGTMAGAAATAATGACAGTAATTATTTTCACTGGCTCTTTCTTTTTTTGGCTTGTCCACATCTGTGAGTGCGGAAACAAGTCAGACCCAGGCAATGTGTTGGAATTTGAATTTCAGATTAACCACCTTCTTGGCAGCCCTCTGGCAACGCGCTTGCCCCAGTAGCTGATGTATACTGTGGTCCTGCTGTGGACTGCACAAGTYGGGAGTTGCGGCAGAAGTTACCTTACAGAGATTAACTTGGGAACAAGATCTTCCCTGGGTGCAAAGATGGAGGACTGTGATCCCATTTAAAAGTCAAGCATAAAAGAAAAAATATCGATGAGTACAACTACCTGCTGAACCTTCTTTTCAGTATTCATTAGCACGAGTGGTTGCTCCCCYCTTTTCCCAGCTCAGCCAGACAAGCCTATCTGCTTTGTAATTAACAGACTGGTGTCTGGTGGCTGAAAAACTCTACTCATCTCGCTGGTTTAGTGTTTCAGAAAGGCTTAAATTTGAAAAAAGCATAAACATCTGGGTTGCATTCCTTAAGTATCCTCACATATCCTGAGTTGAGAAGAGCAGARTAGTGTGTTGGATAAGCTGGCGTCTGAAGGTTTAAAGACTTCTGGTTAGTGCTTTGTAAGATATAACTTGGCATTTTGTGGTAATTTTCACAGAACATATTTACTTCTGGGCTGTATTTTCCTTCCTTCTTTTGAAGTTTGTTTTCATTTTTTTTTGATACTATTGTGATTTAACTAGAGAACTGGTCTTATTTTTTAATATACTAAGTTCTTTTCCTTTGACCTTATGCCTACAAGTAGGTACCAGGCATTTAAGTTAAAGGATCAAGCACCGCTGGGGTGATGTTTTCCTGCAGCCTGTTAGCTCTTTCATCAAGAATTCAGTGGTATCTGAAGCAGCTTTCTTCCTTCTAAAGCTGTAATGAGGACCAGTACGTTTGCAAGGCTTCATCCCCGTACCTTTTAAATAGCTTTGCTTTTTACGTGGCAGGGTTGTAGCATAGGTCCCTTTGCTGTGTATGGCATGTGTGTGAAGACACTGATTTCAGTAGGATCCACAGTAAAATGTCAGGTGTTGTGAGGGTGATGTGACATTGTAAAAACAATAGCAAAGAGCATGTTAAAATGCCTCTATGTGCAAGGCACATACGAAGCTCTCTGGGGTGTGCAAAGTTGTGTGCTCAGCGTGGTGCAGGAGTTGGGSTAACATGGTTTCCTTGTTGGAGCACACCAATCCTTGCTGCTTTGCGGCCTGTCTGTGCTGGGAGAGGTGTGACTTGGTGGCATGTGCAAGAAAAGTGTCTTCCCAACCCCTCCTCCCTACCTAAAACCATCTATTCCCCAGTACTTAGGTAAGCGTAACCTTGGTCTTTGTGTTGTTTGAAGCGAAAGTGTTCCTGTGTGAGTTTTTGGCTCTTGAAAGCAGTTGGCATCCTCTAGCAAAGTCTCAYTGGATTTGTAGACACTGTGAGGTTAGTACTCCAACCACGTAATAATACACCTTTCCTGGCATAAAGAATAAGATAATTGAATTAACAGGTGGAAAACATTAGCGTAGAGCAGGTCATAAGGCAGGATGAAGGTTGAGCCAAATCTACTGATGTTTACTCCTGTGACGTCACTGTGACTGATGACAAAGTTGTAAGGATAGACAGCTGAGAGCAATGACAGGCTGGGGATGAAGCTCCTCTGTTGTATGCTGCTCTGCAATGGGCTTCTTTTAAATTGCCTGTCTCTGTCAAACAAAAGATTAAATAAATGCAGAGAGTTTGCCCTGGAAAGACTCCCCCCATCTCCCCAGTACTTGCTCAGCATATTTTTATTAAGAGGAAAAATACTTTCCAGTTAGTCAGCTAAAAGATCCTTATTTGTTTATTCCATTTGACTGAACCATGGAGGTCTAGGGGGAAAGTTCAGTGCTATGTTTAGAAAATAGGACACATGGTCTTTGCTTCTGCTAACAGAAGGCTGGTACTCAATCTCTCTATCCTGCCACTGGTGTCAAAAATAAGATTAAAAAGTGGCCCTCAAATGTGTCATGAAATGGCCTGCTGAAAAGTCTCCTAATTTCCCCAGAATTAAAATAATATGTGGCTGACAGCTTCACTTAAGCCTCGATGCACTGGGTGACTGGGCATTGGTGAAATTCCCCCTGCCCCAACATATCTTTAACAGTCACCAAGGTTTCCCACCATCTAATGTGCTGCTGAAAACAAGGTTATCACCTCCTYGCTAGTGCCAGTGGGGTGCAAGCCTGGCCAAAAGCAGCCTTGAGAGATGGTAGCTGTGCTGCAGGTGCAGCTCTGTGGGACAAATTCCTGCTGCTGAGGGAGAGCCTTGAGGCACAAAGGGAGAAATGCAGAGATGCCTTCCGAGTCCTTCTACACCTCGATGAGGACTGAAACAGAAATGCAGCCCGTGCCTCCCAAAGAATAAAGTTCGTTCTCCTGGGCAAGCAGCTTTAAGATTCCATTTTCTATTACTCTAGAAAATGATGAGCCCTTGGGCACTGATCCTGTTTGCGGTGGAGCAGAGACATCCCGTGGCAGAACTTGCCTTCTGTGGCCCTGAGTCAGCAGGACATGAACACCTCYGTGCTCTGCTCTTGAAACCTCTCAGGGAGGTCAGAAAGCCACAGGCCCCTCTATCCTTTGGGCAGGACTATTTGCCGTATCAAAACTACTATGGACTCTCTAGATCAGATAAACTGCTCTTCAAGTCCTCTGTTCCCACTAAGGGATGGAGATGGTTGCTTGTGGGGTGCCTGCTCTGGGGCAGGGACAGCTATGAATCCCCTCTGACTTGGGGGGATTGTGTGCGGACAGCTGGGGAGTCGCAAGGTTTCCCGAGGGGTCTGGGAGCTCCAGGAGTCACGGCAGGATACTCCATTGTGGGGAAATCAAACTGAAATATTCCTTAGATGAAAAATAAGCAGTCTCTTCCTTTGACATAGTATGTCAAAGTGGTTAGTTTTCACACCGGAGGAAGAAAACACTCTCAAAATGTCAGAGTTTGCAAGGAACGGAAATGCTGAGTGATCTGTGGTTTCTCTTTTTTGGGGCAGAGATGCCACAAAGGCCCGAAATCATGCATCAGCCAGCTACGTGCTTGCACTTCCCTTCAGAAACACCATTGCTTTCTTAAGCTTTCTCAGACTGAAGCTTTTAAGGCTTTCTCAAGGACTGCAGACCTCCCTGCACTTGGGCTCTTACCAAAGAGGTTCCTCGGGGCTGGAGGATGCAGAGGGGGCTATCGTATTTCTTGGTCATCTTGAAGAGGACATGCAGCCTCATCAGCAATCCCCTCTGGAAAAGTTTAGGAGCAGTGATGACCACGGCTGTGAAAAATGCCTGTGATGGCTGTCCAGCTGTTATTACACAGCACCTGCAAGATGCATGGATAGGAGAGACTAGAGAGGGGTTTGAGAATTTGAGGCATGAAGATCCTAAGAGCAGATAAAACTRAAGGGTTTGACTTCCCAGCCCCATATGTTTTCATTTATACCTATGCAGTATGCATGTGTAAAATATGGAAAAATTACTTTGCAAAGATTAAATTGATTAAACAATGGCCAAGGGAAGAAGGAAACGGGCCCTGCATATGAACTAGAGCAAGGCAAGGGAAACTGCTTTTAGGTCMATCATTTATGATATCTAACCATAGCATTGTGAGGTTGAATATAATGAATATCTTATTCGTTAGCAGTGCTCACTTGGTACCTGTGATGTTGCTTCTGGCTTGCGTGTAGCCCATTTGGGTGCATTTGCCACTTATGGCTCTTTTAGTGAGGGACAAGGGTTAAAGGATAGCTAAACCAAGTATCTTTCCTGSTCTTTGAGTATGTGTTACCTGGTGTCCAGTGACCACCCCAAAATGGATGTTASTTCCAGCATTGGCGGTGGGCAGCTGGGAAGTTCTCACAAATATGAATGCAATAGTGGAAACTGGAGCAGCCCCTGCTTTGCAGAAGGAGTGGTTTTGTTCACAAAAAATTGTCACTGGCTTAAGAGTGAACTAAGAGAAGCTGCCCTCTGGGCTGCGATGTGTTAAACACTTGGAGTCCGAGGCTCTCTGGTAGTCTGTAGCTGATGTTACCAGCAAAGGCCCCATTGAGCTCAAGTGGAGCAGGACAGCGCCCAAGAGACAGATGGATCACGAGAGGCCTTTCCTATGCAAAGCTCTGGATGTCAATGCCTTGCAGATGCTATGAAAGAATTAAGCATGGGGCCCTAAATGGAAAAGCAAGAAGATCATGATGTAAATATTGCTGGAGTGGAAAGCCTTATCTATAAAGAAATAAAAAGTGCACAGTCAGCATTGCCAATCTAAACTAGACAGCTCTTGGAGCGCAGGAGAGCTGTGAAATGAACACCTGGCTAGAAGAAAAGGCCTCAGACATGATGGCCGTTGGCCAAGCTCCAGCCTGGGAATGAAGACTATAAATCAGAAAACTTTCTCGCTGATATCGGTGCCTGCGTAGGGTCTCAGCAGCGTGCGTCTCCCTGGATCRTGCAGGCGTTGCTGATCCCGGGGTAGGTGGTCTGAGGCGCTCATTGTTCCTCTGACTCCGGCTGCCTTCCTCCTCCTGACAAGCCAGTCGGGGATTTATGGTGGGAGAGCGGCCCAAGAAGCACTGCTAAACCAGCGGGGAAGCTTTCCTTGAGGCGTGATCCTCAGAGCAGCACTACAGAGACTGGGTGGCGAGAAGCCCTGGCTGCAGCTTGGGAAGCGGCTGTCCCCGTTTCCCAGCCCAGGCCCACCACATGCTGGGCCCCTGCTCATCCTGCCTCATCTCTGCGGCAGCATGTGGCAGAGATGATCCCCTGGGGAGCGGCACTTAAAAAAAAAAATTTTTTTTTTCACCTATGCTGGTTGCAGGAGGAATAGGTTTATACGAGATTGACCACTCTCTCATTTTGGACAATCAGTGTGTTTTGTTTTGTTTGTTTGTTTGTTTTTTTCTTATGAAGAAAATAATTGCTATCTCCAACACAGCAGCAGTGTCCTTGTGCTTCAGAGTTGGTGCCTGAGACCGAGGAGAAACAAAGTGCAAATCATCAGCTCTAATCCACTGATCAAAGGCAATCAAATGTATACAGGGGAACAGCTAAGCGAGTTCTTCCATTCCTACTGAATCTTATGAAACTTTTACTGGATTCAGTAAGACCAGGACCAAATTATTTTTTATGGTGGAAACTCTCTACCTGTAATACTTCATTTAAACTTTGTTTAAAATTTTGCCATTCCCTAGGCTTACCACCTTCATTTCTTGTTTTCAAACAAATGTGTTGAAATATATGCATAGGCATTCTAAGATTTGCTGTCTGTCTAGGAGGAAAAACATGATRTGCAATTTTGCAACCTCAGTTTTCACTGTCACTTTGACTACTAACATAAGTAGTTAAAACAGTTGCATTGAAATAGCAAGTTTTCAAGTATGCCAAGAGCCAGTTGAGGATTTTACCCTTCCTTCTTCTATGTAAAAGTTGAGTATAAAGATTATATAGGTAACTTCAGTTCTGGGAAAATATTTGGTGTAATTTTCTTTACCAGCACAGTTCCCACTCGTAGGCAAATAAAAAAAAAAAAAAAAAAAGAAGCCTTGGTGATTAATCCACAAACAGGATGCGAGCAATCTGCATTGTTTCCATGCGTTAGTCAGCTAAAATACTCCTAGCAAATCCTATCCCTTTATCACCCTAATCCTCTGAGTCTGGAAGGAAAATGCAAAAGCATGTTCCAAATGGAAAAGCACCCTCAGCCCCTCTCCTTGTTAACAACTTGCTTTTCAACCTCACGTCGTCTCGGGGCATTATTTGACTTACCATCGAGGTCCCATTAGTATATGCAGAACAGACAATTCAATTTACCATCTCTAGGGTCTCGGCTGACAATTATTCCCTTGACACAAAACAAATGGTTTGGTTTTGTGCGTGTGCTCAAGATGCTTCCTACCACTGTACTTTCTCCCAGAGAATTGCTCGGTTGCTCTTTGTTCTGGAGATACTGACCTTTGAATCTGGGAAATCAAACCACCAAGGCGACGTGTTGTCTCGGAGAAGTCATGGGCTGTACATCTGAAACACACTGCTCTTCTGCTAGAGATATTAGCAGCGTAAGCTGTATTCTTGTTTGCTTTATTAGCTGTATGTATCCACTGTTCTTGCTAAAAAAGGCACAAGAATCAAAGTCATGGATATTGTTTGCCAGCAAACAATTTATTGTGGTTTTATACTAGGACACAAAACTCTTCTGTGTCTTCATCGGGCAAAATCCAGTACTGCAGCCCAGTGCCTGGTATATCATCGAACCCCGGGTCTGTCGCACAGGCGCAGGGGAGCCGCTGAGAGGAGCGAGCGCCAGGGTAGAGGCTCCTTCAAGCAAAACTTCAGCCTGGGATCCCTGAGGAGGATAAGCAAAGGGAAGCAAGACCTGGTGCACTGGGTGGGAGTTTTGCAGAGAGTTATCAGTCAACAGCTGTAAGCCCAGACCCCTTGCAGCTGATAACAGATCTGCTCATTCAGCCTGGCCACTCATGCATGGAAAATCAAAGAAGATCGAAATCTGTTTAGAAAGAGGGGAGGTGGGGGGAAACCCAACCTTCAGTAAACTCCAGACTACCAGAAAACTGCCCTCAAGACACCATGTGTAGCATGGGAAGATTCTTTAGCCCTACTGCTTTTAAAGGTGCCTCAGCTGGTTATTGATCTGTGACACAGAAAGTCCATTCACCTCTTGCAGCAGGAAATTAGAAATATCTATATTTGGGTTTCATGATTTGAGTTCTAGGTCAGTAGCAGTTGACAGAAGTATTGATGTTTCTCGAATTATAGTTATTCATGAGCCCATATTGCCTTCATTGCCTTCAAGCAAACTGGGAAGGATGCAATTCCAACCTACCTTTATTTGGCTAACAACACTTTCAGTCTCTTATTCTATCAGACACTAAAAAGCTTCCTAGTCTATAAGGCTACATGCAGCATTACAACTGGGCACAAAAGACTTTATAGGGTTTTTAAAAAATTAATTTCTGCATTTATGTCTAAATTGTTATAAAACATATGATTCACTCTGGCTGCCTTTAGGCTACCTCCAGCTACTTCTATGCTTGGAGGTACATAGTGGCTGCAGCCAGACTTGTGTCAGAGCGAGGATCCCCTCTCCTCCCTGTTTTTTACAGTAAGGAAACCTGGGCACATCCCAGAAGCTAGAGCTGCTGCATCATCTGAAAAATTCTCAGTCTGGATGATGAGAGGACCAGGAGCCTGAAGGAACACTATGGCACGTCCCAGTGGGAGTGCAGCCCTTGAGCCTACAGTTGCCCTGGAGCAGGGGCACAATGGAGAGATCTCCATGGTCCCTACCATGAATGTGCTGGTGGGAACAATGTGCAAGAACAAGCTTCTGTATGAAGAAATACCTCTGTTCTCCCTGAATGGGCCAGCATCAAAGAGGTAGTAACAAGCCTGTACATCCAGGACAACGGCTCAGACCCGGAGTAGGAATGAGCCTGTCTGTGGTGAAGGTGCTTCACAGGAGCCAAAAGGAGGAAGTTTCGCTGCTATGTCCCAAAGACAAACCTTATAGGACCTACCCAATTAACTCACTAGAGAGGTCCCTCAAAAGCTGGTGATGCTCAGCATCCTTCTGTAACAGCTTGGCACCTCCTGGGCTAGCAGTTTATAAAGTCCAGAGAGTACTCTCCGGCTGAAAGGCACTAACTATGCAAATGCAATRTGAGTCATTATCGTTATGGTCCTTTCATGTTCTTACTCAAATCACTGATGCACCTTCTGTGTCCAGCTGACCAAGCAGTATTTCTTGCATTATAGGATTCTGATTCCACTTCCATTGTTAATGTTCATTACTTTCTTGGAGAGCTACAATTTCATTATTAATACATCAGTGTAACAGAGCACAGATTACATAAATGCATTTCTGAGCATTAGTTAAATATTAGTTTTAAGAACAAAATGTGCTTCCTCTGCCAACAATATGTTCCTTCTTGTACAAATACTTTATGGCTATGATTGCAAAAGTACATGGAAAAGGCTTTTATTGTCTTCAAAATATATAGCAAAGTAAATATTTGCTTACCCTCTCCTACTTCTAAGGAAAATCAGCATTGTGATTTTCATAGGTGGTTACCATGAATGCTTGAATCTGCCCAATGATAATACCAGTAAATTTAAAAACTGCTTGTTATCTTTCTATGAGAATCAAAGAGCGAGTTCCTAGTGTCTGATCTGTTTCGGTGGCACAACCTGCGGCTGTGGTGTGGTCATCTCTAACTTTGGTGATCTGACTAGCCCCATCTTGAGAACTGATGTTGTTTGAGCTGAAGAGAGTCCACAGCTGAATCGTGGGATGARAGCGGGGTGATGACCTTCCTCTAGTGTCACCAATTTCAGAGCTGAAGCTGGTCCAAAAGCTGACCTAGCTGCAAACAGATATATGGCGTGTGGATGTGATGTAGCCAGAGCATTTCTTTGCTCCTGCCAGACCCAGGCTGCAGCTGCCTGTGGGACTAGGGAGGCTCAGAGCTGGTTTTGGTTGATCCTATTACAATAGCATTTGAGTGCYGGGAGTGTCTTCTTGCATTGCCTCTCTTGGGAGTCAGGGGAGTTTTACTATGCCGTCTTCAGAGCTGCAAAACCCAGGTACAGATAGTTGGGGCCAAACTGTGCAAAACCTCCCTTGTGCTTCCAGGCAGAAGCAGCAGGTGCCTCGTCACTTGTCTGGGGGGCTGCCTCCCTCCCCACCAGCCTGGGGCAGACAGACATTGTGGCTACAGCTGGCGGCACCACGCGTCTTCTCTCCTGCGTGGGTTCCTGGTGTTGTTTTGGTCCATTATTATGCGTGAGACAGTCTCTGCTCCGTGTCCCATCTCTTSAGACACAGCAGAAGGACCAGGCTGCTTTAAAGAAAGGTTCCTGTGCTCGCCCTGTGTTCCCCCCTCGCCCTGTGCTTTCATGTTTTTGCCTTAAAACTGAACTCGGGGGTTACTTGGAAGTCCTCTGAGCAGGAACCCTCTCAGTCCGTTCAGGGAAGCCCCGATGCTCGTGCTGCTGTACTCATCAGTTTCAGCACATCATTTGGGGACCTCTTTAAAATGCAAGCTAGTTATGTTCTCTCCTTCACAGATATTTGAGGGACTGATGCTCTGGTGGACTAAATTATTTTATACATTGTAAACATTAGGCTGATGGAGCTGAAGTGCTGAGGTCCTTTTTTAATCAGAGGCACCAGATTAACTCGCTTTTAGTCTTTCAGAAACTCACTTACTCTTAATGAGTTTACCATGATATGGGTCCACAAATTTCCTGTCTAGCTTCTTTTGGCACTCTTAGATAAAAATGACATCTGGGAAGGAGATTTATTGGTTTTGAGATGATGTCCCTTCCTTATCACCTTGTTTTGCTGGCCCTGAGCTCATCCCAAGATAGTAGTACTTACCTAGACAGCATCAGTTTCTGTCAGACACAAATTGTGGAAAAATTAATTTAAAATACCTTGACCTTTCTACCCCAGTAAGATAGGGATTTTTTTTTTCCATAGTAAAACCTTTTGCCTAATGTAAAATACTTACATATATATGTATATAAGTATATATGCATACAAATAAATAAATCCTCTAGCCTCTTTCTTGTTATATTCTGCTCAGCTTCCACTGCAAACTCTGCCTCAGTTTTGTCATGGAAGGATTTTTATTTTTTTTTATGTCTGCATTTATTTTGCAGAAATAAATTTGGAGCTTTGAACAGCATCTATTGTTGTGTGCTAGGATGCTGATGCTAGCTGGGGGGGTTCTGTGGCATAATTTTATTCACAGACCCTTCAGCTCAACACACTTTGTGCTGTTTAACTCCRCGCGTATGGCTGCCTTAGATGGAGGGATGGGTGCAGACGCTGGGTGAAGCTTGGTTGAAGCACCACGGGTACTTCCCAGGATATCAGGATGATGGGGACTTCCCTGCTCTCCATTTCCATGGCTCGGGGGGGGCTGCAGAATACTGTAAAACATCGTCGTGTCAAAATGGCACGAGAGAAATGAGCACTAATGCTCACTGCTGCAGGGGGCCAGGACTCTTCCTTGTATTCAAAAACCAAACAAAGGAGAAAAACTTGGAAAAATATGATTAATGGCTGTAGAAGCTGCCAGGGCTTGTGATGTGTGCACGTTCGTGTGTGTTATGGTAAGGTAACGTGGAGGACAGAGCTCATGGTTAACCCTGTGCGCCTGAGCTCTAGCAATAGCACTTGAAATTTGTTCAAGACCTTTAAAACAAAACAATCCTGTATTTTTTTTTTTTTGTAAGCTTTCTGTAGAAAATGCCTCACCCAGCAGTTACATAGAAAAGACAAAATAGAAATACATTTTTTGTTCTGTCTGCATTAGCTGTAGGAAGGTTATTCCTTTATACTCAAACTTTGATATTGAGGGATGAGTGTATCCTGGTTTTTAGTTGCCTGAATTGCATTCCTGCACAGACCCTGGCTGTGACTGCAGCTCCTTCAGTAAGTAAAGAAATATTGTAGAAAAAATGAGTTTGTGTTTTCTGTAATACGTGGAGAAAGGATTGTGCATGAATTGGGGGAGGGCGTAGCAATTTGCAGTGCATAGCATCATTTATTAATTACAATAATGGCAAATTGTAATAAGGCCTTTATAGTTTATACAAATCTGCTCCGTTGCTCATGGCTGACTAAGGAGAAAGGATTGTGCGTGAATGAGGGGAGGGCATAGCAATTTGCATGCATAGCATCATTTATTAATTACAATAATAGCAAACTGTAATAAGGCCTCTATAGTTTATCCAAGTTTGCTCTGTTGCTCATGGCTGACTAAACTTGAAGGGACTCCTGGGCATTACGCCTGGGAGTAAAAAGCAAGCTCTGCTGGAATTATTAAAAAACATTTAAAGGGCGTGTGCACTTTTAAATAGTGAAATTTATCTCATGGTAATGCAGCCACGCGTTGCACGGAAGTAGGAGACTGTTTCAAGGAACGTATGCGATATGCGAGGTGGGAAATAGTGTTTCTTCCAAATGTCTCTTAAAAGCATTGCCTTACTTTCCCTGCACTTGTGCTTTCTTCCCATATGTTGGTGTCGCCTCACGTTCCTCGCAGCACAACGYTCCCCTGATGTAGGAGGCTGCCAGTTAATTGGTTTCAAGGGATGATTTTTCTTTCCTCTGAGTCTTCATAGCTAGAGGGAAGGAAGCTGATACACAAGCAAAAYCCACTTTTGCTTTACCTCTCTGTAAAATTTGTGCTTAATGATCTCGTCTCTTCCTCGGCAGTGTGTTTCTACYAGTGTCCTAATCCAAGCACTGATCTCGCTTTCACTTAGCGTCTGAGCTCTGATGCGCTGTCAACGCTTAATGCTGTCCCTTTCGCTCCTTAGCCTCCCATTTAAGAGTGGAGTATTTGACTCTTTCGGTGGCTCTAGACATTGGCTAGAGAGACAGGGTGACTTCTACAGGACTCATTTAGAGGAATATTTTGTATTTGTTGCCCTGCTAATGGAAGATGTGAGAGCCACATTGCCCCTATCCCAGCATTCACAAGGGAAATTATCATCATGTCAAATTACAGCTGCTGACTCCTGCCAGACAATCCCCTGCCTTATCTTATCTATCTACATTTTTTTAATGCCATGCTCATCATCATGGCATCTAAGTGCCTTAAAAGTTTTCCATTGCTTCAGAGGAAAAATACATTTATGGGTSTGTTAGTGGAAAACTTTCCCTGGTTTTGGTTATTTGGCCAATTGTGTGAACAAGGGTGATAAAGGTTAAAGTGAAATAGCACTGAAAAAGTGACCTTCCAGTGCAACAACCTTTTACCTGACAAACCTGATGCTTGTTGATATTTTGTCCAAAATACGTCGTGTGGCTTTTACTTCTGGTTATGTTTAGGGATTAGCTGGATTCTTCAATGCTTCTGGCACCGGCGGACTGAGCAAGCAAGCACTGACATAAGCCCATGCTCTGCTCCAGTTCATGCTCTCACAGTATTAATCTGCTGTCTTCAGCTGACAGTGATCTCAGGTCTGSTTTGAAGCATTTGAGGCTTTTTGGTTGCCGAGTAGATGGCACATTAATTGGAAATAACACAGTTTGGCTTCTGCATTCGAGATTCACTTTGCAGTATGCACTGTAAGAAAACCTGATGCAAAGGCTGGTGCATGTTAAATAAAGCAATTTAAACTGGGAATTGCTGAGGTGGCAAGAAGCCCACAAGGGATTTCTTCTTCATTAATCACATTTCTGAGGAAGACCATCATTTATGTCTCATAAATGTTCTGGGATGTCAGTTGTACCCAACTACTGTCTACTTTTCAACCTGTACCAAAAAGCGTGAGAATTTAATATAAGGATTGACAYGTATGTGTGTACATAGGCATGTGTTTCTGCATGTGTGAGTGCTGCCAGCGCACTTTACAGAGTGGATCTGTGTCACTAGCTGTTTTACTGTCCTCAGCTGACTCCTGTTCCTCAGTCTCCAGAGGTCTGGTCCGGATGTAGCCACCCGGCTGATGCTGGAGACCAAAGGATCGCTTCCCAAGCGCTGCCCCTGTCCTTGTGACACTTCTCAGCTTTCAGGTTCCTTGTATGGCTCCTGGGATATCAGATCTTGCCCCTAGTTGCTACTCTGCCTTTCCTAGAGATTTGTGCTCGAGTCACACTGTGCATATTTGTTGCCCAGCTCAGCAGTAGGTAGCAGGCTGTGAGCGCTTTGATCCTCTCCTCAAGTCACAGCTGATCCACTGAGATCCCTATGTGATCTGACAGCTCTCCATGTTTTCACCCCTTAACCTAGGGCAGGGTTTGCAAAGTTAGCAGGCCAAAAGCAAGCTTTTATTATTTTATTATTTGCAGCCATCTACTCTCGAGCCTATTTTCACGTCACCGTGATGTTATTTCCAGAGCTTCTCTATCAGCTAGGGAGGGTGATGCTTGTACTTGGATGCTTGTATTTGGATGGGGGGAAGCAGGCCAGGGGGGTAGATATTTCAAAGACGCTTTACTATTCTGTCCTGCTGGCATAGAGATTTCAAAGCAAACAGTAGTAGTAAATGCAGATTCCCAAGTCAAAAGGAATTGCCRTCTGGCAGTTCTTCCATCTTGCTAAATCTTGGGGAGGGACGGGACAGAGGTGTCTTGGTGCCAATGAAAACATTATTCTAACTCACTTAACATCTTAGCTATATTGCAGATTTTCTTTTCTGTATTTTAGTGCAACAGCAATTTGCAAACAATCCCAGTGTTTCATCTGCAAATCTCTGCACTGTCAAAAATCAACTTGTTCTGCTGACATGCTCAAAAAGAAAAAAATTGCAATGAAACACAAGAGGGAGAGAGCTTAATTTGGCTTGCAGACTGTAGTTCATCCCACTCAAATGTAGTCAGTGTAAAGCAAATAAACTGCAGCCGGGTGGGTTCTGCTGTAGGAGCTGGTGTGCTGCCTTTGATCTTGGAGAAAGTATGAACCTTCTGGATCTGACTCAGCAAGGTTCTCCTTCATGCGCCTAATAAAAAGCATGCAAGCCATCCTGTTGAAGTCAGTAAGATTATCCATATGCCTAAACTTAACCACGTGCTTAAGTGTCTTGCTGAACTGTTAATGAAGGGAGGTTTCCATCTCTCTTGGACGACATTGCTTACACTTCCACTGAGCTGTGCTACAGCAACAGCAGAGGTTGAGAGGAAACAGAGAGGGGAAGAGAGATATTTAACCCGGGTCCTCCTCCAGCAGCCAGTTTTCTTGCTACTTAAGGCACAGTTGCTAAAGACTGTGTGATTGGCTTTGCTGCGTGCTGAAAGGTTGCTTCCTCCAAGCTTGTGCTCTAATTTCCTGCCTTGTAATTAGCTCTTCCACATGGTTACCCCAATGTGCACAGCATGCAGTCATATGATGAGCTTATGCCACTGGACATCCTCAGCGGGCAGAATCAAACAAGGCAGCGCGTTAAATCCTGCCCTCCAGATCTGCCGGACCATAACGCAGGCTGACAGCGGCGGAGGGGGCTGACTGTGGAGAAGCGAGCCCTGAGTGCGGGGACTTGGCTGAATTTGGGCAGAAAGGGATTACTGGGGTCAGAGAGGCAAGAGGCACTTCTGCAGCAGTAGCGTTTTCAGATGGTTGTTTTGAGAAGCGCAGTGCCTCGCCTGTGCCTGGAGGACCACAGCAGATACACCAGCCTGGGGCAAGCTGGTCCCTTTTCGAGATGCCTGCTGCCCCGGCACCCATTGTGCGGGGGCTTCTGCAGCAGGCTGCGCTGAGGCATCCTTTCCCTCTAATCTCAAGGGGGTAAAAAGGAAAGGAGAAGGATCCAGTGCTCGGGAGCAGTGTCTGAGCACCTTGCACTGGGAAATCAGATTCCCCCGTGCTRGTTTGTCCTTCGAAGAAGTGTAGAGACGATGCTGCATCCTCGCAGGCAGCTCCAGGCTCGGGCAGGGACCGCCACCGCCAGGCATCCCYCTGGCTGCTCGCTGCTCAGCCTCCCCACTGGCATGGCGGGGTGGGGGGAAGATGCAATTCCCCCCAGCTCACGAAAGTCAGTGGGCAGCACTGACCTTTATTTGCCTCTCCATTATGTCTGAAGGGCTGGGTTTTCATACAGTGCGAATTGGCGCCTCTCTGCTGACTCCCAAGGGTGGCACTTGAGAAGCTGAGGAGAAGYGGTAGGAGAATTTTGTCCAATCTGGCTTGAACTGGGTTACGCAGCTTTCTCTGCACGGAGGGACCCTGGACTGAAACGGGCAGAGTTTGACCTCAGSTTTCACAAAGCAAGATTTCCCCTTTCTTTGAGTACTTGTGGTTCCCAATTAAAATCTTAACCTGAGGTGACAGATGTAACTTCATTGAATCTCTTCCTTCAGATCCCAAGGATACTTTTGCGCTATTTTCTGGTTTATAAGGTTTTATTTTAAAGCCTCTTTTTTCAAAGTGGTGTTTGGTGTCTTGTTGCTTTCACGTCAAAACAACTGGGAGCAAGGTGACCTGAACTSTTTTCCAGAGCCATGGTAACAGGAGAGCTGATAAACACAAACAAGGTCAATCCCAAACTCTGAATGATGTCAGATCAGCCTCCTGATGAGAAAAATGAAGAAGTGAGAGAGGAGAGAGAATCTACTTGAAGGCACCAACTTGGATGAGGTAAAGCATCTCATAGTGTTAGTTAAAACTATTTAAAATATTTCCAATATGTTTTACAAAATATTGCTTGAGAGCTAGGTACTTGTGGAAGGATGAAAGTTATCTGTAGGGATTTTTCCGTGGCAGGAGACTTGCACCACAATAGGCAGCTGTTCTGGTTGTTCAAAGGAACCCATGGTCCTTCCAAGTCACGATTACTCAAGAGTCATCCATGACCAAAACTGATACATCCTATCAACAGCAAACACCTTATTTTAGCCGTGTTGATTGTTGAGAGAGTGGGCCGTGAATCTTGTCCCCCTGCTTCATGCCATGTGTYGCRGTCCCACCAGAGGCTGCTCAAAGCRTCTGCTGTCCTGAGGACCGGCTGCGAACCACCAGCTCGCAGAAGCACCAGGGAATGTTGTCATGGYTTAACCCCAGCCAGCAACTAAACACCACGCAGCCGCTCRCTCACCCCCACTCTCCGGTAGGATGGGGGAGAGAATCAGGARGGCACATGGAGGAAAACCCGYGGGTTGAGATAAAAACAGTTTAATAATGGAAATAAAACAAAGTAGAACAGTAATAACAACAATGACAACAACAACAATAACAGAATATACAAAAYAGGCGATACACAATGCAACTGCTCACCCTCACATGTTCCGAAGGAACCGTGTGCCCAACCCCCAGMACCCCAGTTTTTATGCTGGGCATGATGTCACATGGTATAGAATACCCCATTGGCCAGCTGGGTCAACYGCCCCGGCTATGCTCYCCCCCAGCTCCCCCTGCACCTGGCAGAGCATGGRAGGCTGAARAGTCCTCRGTGCAAGCACCACCCAGCAACAACCAAAGCATCMCTGGGCCATCAACRTTCCTTTCATTRCCAAACCCRAAACACAGCACCCCCTCCAGCTACTKGGAAGAGAGTTAACTCTGTCCCAGCCGGAACCWGGACAAATGTGCGAGCCCTGGTGGAGCGAGGGTGGCTGTCGGGGCTGGGGCTTGCAGCTCCCCTGGCTGGGAATGGCTTTGCGAGCCTCACGGCCGCTGAGGAGGGGGCTGAGTGGGCATCTCACAGGGGTGTTGGTGGGGGAGTGTCAACGTTGGTCAGACCCGCTTATTCCTCTGACTTCCAAATGTGGCAATCCTTGTCTTTTCCTGAGCATGACCTGTGCCCTTGGGTATCTAATGGGTCGTTTTAAGYCCCAGGGAATGAGCCTCAGAGGCACATCATGATACAGGATGYGTGTGACTCCTTGCCAGCAAGCAGCAGGAGTCTTCCTCTTGCCTTGCCTTTCCCCTATCTCAAGAACTACAACCAGGGTTCAAGGACAGCTCCTTCCCTGCCTGCATTTCCAGCCCTGGTCACCTAGTTCTGTGCGTTTCTCACATGTTCAAGCACCGACACCTCTCTGACGACAAACCCCACAGAGAAAACAGCCCCCCCAGTTGCTGCTTTTTTTGTGTCGTCTGCGCGGGGTATTTGTTTGCAGAGAGCTTGCATTAACACTCCATACTGCCTTAGACTAAGCAGACTAATAGACTCTTTCAACACCTCCGAAGCGCTGCCTGCTGTGGTAATCATTCAGCGGTCATGGCTCTCTGCAAACAGCAGCACTGAACTCGCCGTTCAATTACCAGTTTATTATTCTAAGACGTCTGGGGAGCAGAGTGGTGATAGCCATATGCCAATACGGCTGTGGACTGCTTGTGAAGTTCCTCGTGGGACACCGAGAGCGAAGCCAGGGGTCTGAGCAGTTCTCTTAGGCTGGTGACTGACAGCATCTGACATAGGCTTAAAATAACCCACCCCAGAAAAGAAAACACGTCTGCCTCYGAATGAAGAATTCCTAATAGGTGAAAACTGAGCTCAGAGGTGGGTGCTTGCATTTGGGAGTCAAGGTCAAGGTCTGTTGACCGGCCAGGAAACCCTGCATTTGGTGGTGCTGGCTCTGTGTGCTCACAGGCAAATCCTTCCAGTACTTAAGATCTTGGTTGCTTTGGGGTTTYGTGAAGCCACCATGAAACAACCCATTTTTTGCTGAAATTCAGAACTGAAGCGAGAACCGATCCTCACTTTGGGCTGATGAAAGCTGAGTCTTTCCTGGTGCTGACACAACMGCCTCTGGCTAGAGAGGGTCTCACGCTGTAGCACTTGTTCTGGGCTGGTTCCCGCGGTGATCCTAGGAGAAAAGCTGGGACACAGAAACTGAAATAACAAGAACCAATCATCATGAAAACACATCTGCTGGGTTGGGAGTGTGTACGYTTTGTAAAGTGTGACTGCTATTACAGGCAATTAAAGAAAGCTCAAACTCATCTACAGCGCTGGAAAACTGAGCTCCCTTGAAATATTCAGTTATTCCAAGAAAAAATAAAGACATAGTGGATTTCTTTGTGGCTCCAGAAATTTRAGGAAACCTCCCAAAACTTTATTCACTCCTTCTGAAATGTCCTTATGACTGGATTGTCAARCAAGAATCGCTTCTAAAATTTTTCCATTCACTAAGTAACTTCCTCAACTATGTGGTGGGGTTTTTTCCCCCCTTTTGTCTCTACTCACTGATATCTCTCTCTCATCTTCAATTCAATATATTCCAAATACATGCTGAGTATGTCCATGCTAGCTTAGCAAGTGGAAGGACATGTTGGAAATTGTCTTCTGAGCTGGTATAATCCAAAGCAAAACATCGCCACTTTTATTATCCAAGATGCAGAATCATTCATCCTCTTAGCAGGAAGGCATCTAAGAGATAAGGAAGTTAAATCAGATGAGTGTGTGCCTTTTAACATCTCTGAAACCCTGCTTRTGCTATCATGCCTCATTCCTTGTTATTGCTGACTTGTGAAAAGGATAAATCTACCAACAATAAAATCCTACTGGTAGCTTGCTTGTTCCAAATTTCTCTCTTGTGCTGCAGCGTAAGCATTAGAAGTAATTCTCTCATGAGGCAGCTTGGCGTCAGAAACTTATTTTGTGTGAATGCGGGTTGGTGCTGATCTGTGTGTAACAAGCTGGTTGGTAAAGCGTGTATGTTTTATCTGTCAACAACCGGAGTGCTAGGCTTGGGATCGTTGCAAAGAAAAGGAGTAGGAGTTGCAGAATCTGGCTGGGGAAATGCCTTTTCATCCCTTCATATTCCAAAAATGTCTGATGTCAAGATTTTGGTTTGGGAGCAGAGTTAACTCTGTAGCAGCACAGTGCTGCATAGGGTGGAGGTGGAAGAGGGAGCAGTGGCAGGAGGAGAGGGCAGGTGAGGAATGACTGCTCTGATGGGGGATTGAGGATAATGAAGATTATTGCATAATCTTCATTAAATAAATAATCCGCTGATTGCAGGAGTCTTCTGGCTTAGAGGGACCAGGGGGATGAAGAAAAGGAGGTAAAAGAAAGGCCTATGGAAAGGAGAGAGGTTTAATTAGCGTTGTCTGAGAGAAAGGAAGAAGAAAATGAGAGAGTCAGGACAGATAAAGATGAGTAGAAAGCAATACCTGAGGATTTTCAGGGTACACAGAGTCCAGTTTCCTCAGCGCTTTCTGACCCCAGTTCTATCCTGGGCATCTTGGAAGATGCTGAGGGTTGTTGGAGCCGTTGTGGCTCTGTTGCATGCTGGTGGATGGGGTAAGTTCCCATCTCCTGGGGATGTGGGGCCAGTAGGGTTATCTGACATGATCTTTGGTCATGTGCATCTAGGTATAAACCAAGCAGCATGATGACAATGAGTTGATTTCCCACCTAAACTAAAGCATTGCTGCATTTGGAGGTTTGAGTGGCATGGCTCTGTGAAAATACATATCTGTACCTCAGATGTCCCTGCATATACATTTTAGATGTTTCTATGAGGAAAAAGCCTAAGGACATTAGGGAAATAAAAAAACAAGCTTTGATTCAGGCCTAAGTTAAAAAAGCTACTGAAAAATATKATTTTCTAAGCATCCCATTCTTGTTCAGTTTCAGCAGTTTCAGTTTTGCTTTGTGAGTAGGTTTGGAGATGTCAGGTAGATGATGTGACTGAGTAGCATTTCCTACCTCAAAAACCAGAATAGATATACATCTAGAATTAATGTTTTGTTTGGCAAATCTTGAAAAAACCCCAATCTTCCTTGCTACACAATGAGGCTGCATTAATGGGTGTATGAAAACATCCATTAATATTTTCATTAAATCTGTCTGCTACATGCACACACCTATCCACTTATGTGGTCTTACGTGTACAAGAGGACACACAAAAACATGTGTAGAAGGTGACCTTAATGCACAAACATACTYCCAGTGACCTCCATAAGAGAGATGAATCTGCTTCGTACCGAACAAACCATTTGGGAACTGCCGTGGTAGTGATACTCTCTGCTCCGTGAGCAGAGATGTAAAGTGGAGAGAGCTCGGCTGGCATGGCAGGCTTCGCAGAGCCTAACGCGACTCGCTCTTTTGAACCGCAAATGTCACAGAAGTGCATTGGCTGCATTTGTTCAGCRGTACCACCTAATAGCACAGTACACATTAAGTAAGCATCTTCCTTTCAAGGCTCTGGCAGGGAATCAGTGCTTTGTGCGCTGGAGTCCCAGGTTACCCCTGGCATGGCAATGAAGCGAAGCSCTTGCACAAAGGCAGAGGTTTGGGCCATATTCAGAAGGTGCGGGATGTAATCCATGTTGTTATCCCCTTCATTAGTATTTCACTGTGGTTTGGATGGTTACGAAAACAACAGGTTTCCTTCACGTATTAGAGAGGTACCTTGGAGTATTATAGTCTGGCTCTGTCGCAGAATATTTTAATTGCGGTTTCACCTTGTATCATCTGGGGAGGCTGCAGATTGTGTCCCTGAAGCGAGATGTGATCATCCAACCTCCTCCCGCTCTTTCTCCTCCCCATTTAGGCACTCTTGTTTGTGCAAGGAGTAGCCAGCGAAGTGCGTCTGTGCGTGCAACTCCTTCCTCTTCGGAAGAATTACATCTGGGGATGAATTTGGCTTGTTGCACTTGCTTGGAAGGACCCAAAGGGTAGCTCCTATCATATCTTGTGGCTACCACCTTCGGCCAATATTAATAGCGATTCTTGCACAGTCAGCAAATTCTTCAGGAGGAAAGAATCGGCCCTTAGTCTACATGCATATTACAAAGGATGTTTTCGGCAGTGTGCAGCTGTAATCAGTGGAGCTCAGCTTGGCAATTTTAATCCCCTGCTGTCTAGTTTGGGGCTGCTTGTTATGCAGCCAGCATTCACTCAACATAATGGTTGCTACCTGCCAATGTGCTTTGAGGGATATTGTTAGCATTAAATTTGCCATTTACATTTTCATGTTTGACATAATTGAGGAATGAATGCTCTTATGAAAATTAAACTTGTGGTCCTCCTGGACTACTGTAACCCTGTTAAAATGTAATGCGATTCTTGATGCGTCTTCTTTAGGTTTTTATTAAATAGAATATCCGTATGACTAATTCCCCTGGCCTAAATGTAGGCTGGGAAGGAGCATTATTGATAGGGCTGAGCACAAATGGCCCTCTATACTCAGCCTCTAATGGCCTAATAATGCATTATACTTGAATCAGAAATACTTTGAGTTGTAGTGCTTATTGCCATTATTGAAAACACCTGGATGCTCCATTCATCAAGGTTACATCAAAATGGGCCCATTTGTTTATTAGTCTGTCAGTAAACATCTTTATTTAGTTTCATGTTCCTCTGCTCTCAGTAACATCGGAAAGGACAAGACCATGTACTGTATCTTTCTGTGGTTTGCCGTTATTAGTTTTCCCTGAAAAAGAAAGATAATGAAAAGTTTGGATGGCTTCATAAAGAAAACATTTTTCTTGGGCATTGTTCCTTTTTTCCTTTCCCTTTTAGAAGAGGAAGTTAAAGAAAAGCCATTGGGTATGTAGTCAGGATGACCAAATTGCAAAAACGAGCAGATTTGCCAGAACGAGATTTTAAGCATGTTTTATGGCAGGCAGCCTCCGGAATATTTTACTCCCTCTGCTACAGATCTTTTCTGCCCAGTGCGGTTTGCTATGCAGGGGATGAGGATGCTAAGGGACGGGTACAGCTACTGGGCATCACCCGCATTGACAGCCAAGCATCTCGCACGAGGGAACCTGTGCCCAGGCAGGCATGTCACAGGACTGAAGCCATGACGTATCTCTATAGCTCTGTCAACAGACATCCTAATTCATCGTAAGCGTGTCACTTAATTGCTTTTGCCCCTCTTCCTTCCCCCACCRGCAAAAGGATCAATTGATTTGTGTTTGCCAAATGCTTTCAGGCTGGCTGGGGCTGAGGAAGGTGGTCCCAGTTTCCAGCTAAAGAGGAAAGAGTTGTTGAAATATTTTGGCCCTGCAAAACCCCATCTCTTTCAGGCTAGCTGAAATATTTTTTCTTTGTCAGCAAATGTTAGCTTTGACTATTTATTCAGGTTTTCTTCTGAAAGGGAAAACTTTAAATACGACATTTTTGGTTGTCATTTCAAAACAGTGAAAAGATCAACATTTGAGAGTCAAATGTTTCTTCCTTTTTTTTTTTAACAATGTTTTGTTTTGACGTTTCCCAATCAAAATTCTTCAGAATCTGCAATTCTGTGGAGATCATAGCTGGAAATCTGATGCAGAACAGGTGGCTCCAGCACCACTTCGGAGGTGAACCGAGCTCCAGCTGAATCAGAGCTTTCCTTAGTTCAGGCTGGACAAGRAAGCATTATTCTTGAAAGTACTGCATTACCCAGTGTTTGATGCCAGCCATGAAGCATTTGTACCTCGGCTTTAAAGACAGGCACTCTCACGCATGTTGTTGGCATTTATGTTGACAAGTTTAGTTATACAACCTCAGCCCTGCTCCCTGTTGCTGAAGTAATCTGTCCCTTATGCTAGATCTCAAGAAACCTAGTCYGTTCCCAGATCTATGGTTGTACTATGGCTCGTGCAACACTGCTGCAGCATCGGTGGTCAGATTCACAAGGCAAGACTTCTGGGGGCAGGGGAATGGAGAAGTTACAGTGTGTGTGAGTCAGTAGTTGACATGAAACGTTAGAAGGCAGAGCTCCTGCAGGTTTATCTGGGTCCATTTTCCAAGTAACTTGAAGAATATGGGTCACCCGAATGGRGGTCACACAAGGGATTGGCTAGAAGATAACTGAGTTTTAACTTCTGAATTTGTTGCCCTTGCCATCCTAGACAGCCAGCAAGGAAAAGCATAAATATTTCTGTGGTCTGCTTGCAGAGGTTTGCTGCTGATACAGCTCAGTATGCGAGTGCACTAGTTCCAGATCATATGCCTGCTGCTGGTAGTAATGAATTGCTGTAGTTGGTGTTTGAGGTATTCAGAAATACCAGGGCAGGTCAGTGGCTTTTTTTTTTTGATGCTTAAAAACCACCAGATTTGTGCTGGCAAAGACAACTTTCCTGTTCTCCTCACCTGGGGGCTCTTCAGGCCTCTGAAGGGGACAGTACTAAATCTGAACCTCAGCTTCAGTCTGTTGCTTGCGATGCGTTCCCCRGTGCATCACCCTCCAGTGAGAGACCGGGCACCAGCCTTGCAGGGAGGATGATAGCTGCAGTTAAATGGGATTTGCACTGAAATATGCCATGTTACGGTCCTCTGATGGCTTGGGTCATGGCTGTCTGAAGTAGGGCACTGTGGGTTAGCTAAACTATCTGGCAATTTTGACAATATCTCTTTGAATCTCTTCCCTTCCTGAAAAAAAAAGGAGTAAATAGCATTTTTCCCTCTCACCGGGGACACATTGATGTGTTTATGGCAGCAAATAAGAGGAATGCTGAGTGGGGAATGCCCAATGCTGAGTTTCATATAGGGTYTGGAGTTGCTCGTGAGCTAGGGCATTGGCCCACACTTCAGGGAATAAAAGAAACGTGGGGTTTGCATACGCAATGAAGCAGAGGTCTGGAGCTGTGCAACACATATTAGGTCATACGGATATGGGGCAATTTCAGTCTGAGGTGGGGAACACTTGCAACCTGGATGGTGTTAGCTGGTGCTACSAAAATTAATAGGAACTCCCTCTTATGCCTTCTTGAACTTGCTATACAGAGCTTCTGGAAGACTGTTGCAGACCTAATTCCTCTCTCCAGACTTCTTCTGCTTCATGTCCATCCAACTTGAATTCTGGCAAGATGCGTTTCCTGGAGGCTCTTACTCTTTTGTTGCTGTATGCTTTATTTCTCCCTAAGCATAGGAGGATACAGCACAGAGCAGGCTGAGCAGCAAGACAGCTTATATGTTACGGAATAATTTGGACAATCTACAACTGATTTTAGTACATTTGGGCTATTGTTTTATTTTGCAATATGTATAATTTTTTTCAGAGCATGGGAAGAGAGTTAGAAATTGAAACACCATAATCCTTAAAATTTATTGAAAGGAAAGAAAAACCTTGCTCTGAACCCTAGCAAAAAAAATTATATTAGTATTGGCTTCCTCAATGCTCACATCTATTGAGTTTCCTCAATTATTAAGAGAAGCAGTGAATACTTGCAAACTAATCCATCTCTAAATCAATCTTCTTGTACAGCCGTTCAGAATCAGTGAGCATAAGTTCATGATGTTGGAAGAGAGAATGATCTGGCAAGACATGAGGCAAGTGGTGCCACAGAGCAGTAAACACATCTGAAACACCTGCTATCAATTACTGCTGTTTCTACAGTGATCAGTTTGATGGGAAGGATTTGGAGACAGGAGCAAAGGAGATTAGAGATCTTCAACCACGAGTGGGAGAACATAGCTCAGAGTAAATTAGCATTCCTATTTAAAGAGAGAGAGGCCGAATGTTAATATAAAACTGGTACAAAGATCTCAGATTTAGAGCCAGCCTTGCAAATAYTGTATGAGTAAGTGAGTCAGAATTCCCATGTCCTACCACAGGTCTGACTTACAGCAAGGCTCTGCTTAGTCACTGAGGTAAGAAAAAGGACTCGAATGCCRCTGCATGCAGAATCCTGCTAGCTTCTCCTGTAAGTTGAAGGTACTGAAAATCTCTAAGAGCCTCAGGTTTTAATCCAGCAATTCACAGATATGTGAAAATTGTTTCTGGATATGCAGAAATGCACATCAGTCTGAGAGGTAGAAACAACCTAAACCTGAACAGACCATGTGAATTAAGTATTTTACCCTCATATGCACACGTAAACTGAGCAGGCTGCTTATGGTTAACTGTTCTTTCAAGATGTAAACACTGGAGAATCTGGTCTCTTGCTTGTTTGTATTCAAGCTAGTAGTGAAAGCATTCACCCAGAAAATAGGAGATCAGAGCTTCCTGGCTCGGGGTTGCGGGGAGGTCTGCTTTCCAGCTGGATTCTCAGCCTGGCGCTGCCTCCTGCAAGTCAGTACCCGTGCGTTGGGTGTGATGCTATCTTCTAGCCTTGCTGGCTGATCTGGCTGGTGATAAAGCTCTAGCCTACTGGCGTGCCTCCCAGGCAGCAGAATCCTGAGCCTCACTCACCTTTTCTGCCCAATTCACACCCATGTGTCAGGAGAGGTCAGAAGATGCAGCTTATAAGGTTTCTAGGGTCAATCGTCCCCTGCTTTTGGTCTGTGGAAGAGCACACCGCACCCACTGAACTGGAGGGAAAGCAGGACCATGACCTGGTGGTCAGAGACTTAATCCTGGTCTGTGCTGACTACCAAGGACTCCTTAGGTTAAACAAGTGCTGGATGAAAACCAGACACTTCACTACCACCTCCCTGCTGGTTGTGCTCCTCAAGGAAGCAGCAGCCTGGGCTGTTCCCGCCCAGAGCCTCATCTGGGAGACGTGGGCTGCAAGGGGGCTGAGGAAAAACTTGCAAGGCATCCTTGTGTTTTGCTGTGCTGAGGATGGGGGTGGGGGAAGCCAAATCCCCCTTCCCCCAGAGGTTTTGGGCAGAAGAGTGAGTTACTGTATGTCTTGATGCTCTAAGCTCAAGAGAAATGTGAGGCTGGCTTAAWTCTCAGTGATGGAGGTTAAAGCTGATGGATGTTTTACCCATCATTTGTGATGGGCTCTAAAGTTACCTTTGATCAATGGCCTCAGCCCAGGCAGTGTGAGATAAMTAAGGAAAGACTCTCCGGGAAGGTGAAGGTGGGTCTCAGATGTGCCATTTTTGGTACCCAGGTTCTGCTAAGCCCTCGGGAGTCTTCTGGCATCAGCTATCTAAGTCGTCGGGAAGCCGAAGGCATCGGATGGTGGCCTTTTCCCTCCGGTTGCCGACATTTTGCCGCCGACAGCACTAGGTGGTGCTCACAGACAGGCGGAGGCTGTGTCCCTCCGGCCCCAGCGCCTCCCCGGAGCCGGCCCCGGGGCCCCGCCGGGCCAGCGCTCCTGCCGCCGCCGCTGCCGGGGGCGGGTGCCGGGGGCGGGCGGCGGCGGCTGCGGGGTTCTCCCAGGGAAAAAAACGAYTGTGGCGCTACTTGAGCAGATCAAACTTGAGTAAATGAGAGTTTTAAAAATTGCTTTTCCTTCATTTATCTCGGGCTAGAAGGCATCTGGTTTGGCACAGGCAATTGTAGTGAATACAATTAAAATTGATTGAGTGCAAATGTTTTAATTCTATAATGTTTTTTCATTGATGATCTCAAACTAATTTATTTAGGGATAATGGGAACATGTTTGGGGACATTTAGGACCCATTCAGTAATAATGGGTTCAAAATGTCTGAATAGAACCAAATCGCATGGGTTCACTAGCTATGCTTCCCTTTAGGGAAAGTCTTAAAGGTGCTTCATTTGCAGTCTCCCCTTTTCTTTTCCTTAGATACCAGAGCACGGCAAAGCCAGGCTGCCGTCAGAGGACTGGGGACAGTACTGCCAGGCAGGAGCTCAAAGGCTTTCCCAGTCATCTTGCCATTSCAGTGGCAGGGATGCTGCAGGAGAACCTGGTCTGGGTGGGACCGAGTGGGCTGCAGGGTGCAGCGGCCTGAGGTYTGACTGTTTGGGAAGCTCCTGGCCAGAGGCATGGCTCGCAGGGAACCTTTTTGGCTATTGGGTCTGGAGGCTGCTTTAATTTGTCGTGAAGTAGCCTCACCCCAAGAGAAAGGTGAAGAAGAGGGTGGGTGTAGCACCTCCCTTGCCTCCTCCCTGAACGTGCAGCACACCCAGAAAGGGAGAAGAGCTGAGGGTGCATCCCACCCCGGGTCCTGTGCCCAGGGTGACCATAAGGCATGCTATGCCCACTGGTGTGCTCATGGCACAGTAATGGGGTTCCCCAATTCGTGTGGCAAGAGGGATATCCATGTGTGTCTGTAGTTCAAGGGTACCTGGCAGCACTCTCTCTTCCCGTTCCCTCAAAACTTCATTGAGGTTCAGCTGTGTTCCTCCCCATACCATTTTACTTRCACACCCCATTATCTGTGGCCCCACCAAGTAATGGGACTTTCTGTCCAACCTCCTCCTGCCCTGGCCATCCACAGCACAGGGGCAGAGCAGGGGGCTGTTCTGGCAACCATGGTACTCATTTCCATCCCCTCATCTGAACATGACTTTTCATACTAAAAGATTGACACTTCTTCCACATGCTCTCCCAGCTTCCAGCTATTTTCAGCTCACACTTTTGGGGGGAGTTGATTTTTTTTTGAATTGGCTTATGTTTCTGTGTATTTAGTAATCTGTGGTGGACTTCTTTTTTTTTCAGTACGCATGAGGATTAAACCATTATATCTTCCTATTAATTTCCAGGAGAAGCTATTTTTATAGTTCAAAATGAGAAATCTACCATGGGTGCAGTTCTCTGGAAGAAAGACTGAATCTGGGCAAAGAAAAGGAAGGCATTAAAATATTGGGTCCCGTTGCTATGGATTTTCTATAGTCTTATCGGAAATAATATTCTGGATCCCAGCAGTAAAATTGTGTGAAACATCTTTCTCAGGGGACAATTCATTTTACAGCCCTTGATTTCCTTTGGCAACCCCTTTCCAGCCCCACACCCAGCTGTAGCCCTGGACTTTCTGTCAGCCCAAACCCAAATCCTAGGCAGATTCACAAGCCAAGGACCCTAATCACTGAGACAAAGGAGAGTGCCAGTATGAGCCCTTAATTTTTTGAGATACTTTTGCAGGCACTTCAGCACCATTGCTGCTAGTTTACTCGCTAGAAACCCTAATCCTAACCCTCAACTGTCCATAGGCCAGGGACTGCACTTCATCCCCTTCATTCCAAGCCCTCTCTGTGTCTCAGATGAGGATCCTAACCTCAGCCCTTCCTTTTTTTTTTGTGTGTCCCTTACAATCCCTCCCTCCCCAGACTGCAGCTTACAGGTTTTATCATTCCTTCCACATTCACCCAACCCAATGTTGGTTTATTCAGCAGTATTCTATGAAAACCCCTTCAAATATACTGGGGCCTTTTTCTCCTAGGAAAGAGTAATGAAAGACCAATGATTACCCAGTTTGGAGGCATCTCGCTGAGCAGTGCCTTGCTAAGCAATGTGAAGACCCTGCCTTTTCTAAAGATCGTTTGCTCAGATGCACTTCATTTTACCTAACAGCTAAGCTAAAACTTGGTTAGAGAGGGGAAGAAGTGAATTAGCCAGCCAGTAAATATGGCAAGAATAAGCCAAGCCTCTCTGACATGAGGAGCAAAACGCCCAGTAGAGCTTTTGGGGTGGCCTGAAGCATTCAGAAGATGTGTGTGACCCAGTGTTGGTCAGCAGCAGGTGGCTTCCAGCAGTGGCAGTCTGCCTTCTGGTTTCATCTCCTTCAGGTCAGCCATAAATCTTAGTGACCTGTGAGGAGAAAACTAGAGAGAAGTGCACTACATTAGCAGCTGAGGACAGAAAATCAATATAAAGTCCTAGTATACTGGCAATCGAGTAACTGGCTAGAAATGTAATATTTTTTCCTTGGTGCTCTCTGGAAATGTTGAGGTTACAATAAACTCTGAGAGCAGACCATGAAAATAATGGGKGAGAGAAGCTCCAGCCTGAAGCCTCAGCAGACAAAAGTGGTGCTGTGATTTGGATGTATCTACTGTGATTTGAATTTATCTAATTATGGAGTCTGATCTAAATATGATTTACATACCTGACCAATAAATAGCATGGCTTTCTATATAAATTAAGACTATATTCAGTGGAGACAAACACATAAAACTTGAGTTGCTTCAGTGAATTCCTCAAACTTGTATATTTTCCTCAGAGAACAATATGATTAATTCTATGTAATCTAGTGTTTAAAATCTATGACATGTGGTCATAGATCATTAATCTATGACATGTGGTCATAGATCATTAAAGTCCATGATTCGCACTCACCCTGGAATTGTTTTTCTTTTTCTTTTGTACCTGTGCAGAAACCTTAAGCCTTTGAACAAAACCAAGACTTTTGATAGATCTCTACCAAGGCATCTTAGGGTGCAGGATTGGTCTCTACCCATCACACTGAACAAAATTTCAGGAAATTTCTCTGATCAGGAAGAGAGACCAGTCAAAACAGATCAAGAATCATTGTTTGTATACATTGGCAGTAGTGTTATTTCCCTTTACTCTTAGGAACTACTATAACTTAGTCACAGAAGTGATATTCAGGGCTCTCACATAGACCCATTTGACACCAGTAGGAGACTAATTCTCCCATTTTGCCTGAAGTGAGAGTTTTTGATTCAAGACACTAGGGAAACACAAAGGAAAACGTAAAGGAAAGCTTGTTCCATAAACCTGCTATCAAAGTAACGTGAATCAACCCTAAAACTAAATGAGAAATCCCTGATCTGGCTGACAGATTCTACTCGAGTGTGAAATAAGCAAGTGCTGGATTACTGCAGCTTGCCCAGCTGCAAAGCAGGACAGGGTGGTGGGGTAGTGCATCTCCCCATCCCAAAGTCCGCCTGAGCTGTAGCTCTAAAAATGTAAACTGCTACAGCCAGACCCACATACTTTGCCGAAGCTGCACTTATTTATCCCAGCTGGGTTTCTGTCCTTTTAAGTATATTTAGCTGTCAGCATTTTTCCCTATGGTTCTTGACTTTGTGGATGCCCACTCGGCACAGTGACTGGTGTGGTAAGGAAAGTGCCTAGTAGCCAAGCCTTATATGTCTGGCTTCTTACTGTGCTACTTTGCGTTAACATACTCGGAAGAGGGGAATCCAGCTGAGAAAACTCATAGAGAAACCCCCTCTCGTGCCTGTTAGGACTTCTTCTGTTCTTCTCTTGCCCTCACGGATGGCCCGTGAGTATCTGTTGCAGTCCTGCCCAGCTTGCATCAAACTTGCTGTCAGCGTGTATGGAGCCAGCCATGAGCTCAGCCTGCAATGTAGAGGTATCTCCTCAGGGTTGTGCAGTGGAATTAGCAACAATGAAGGTTAGATTTGTATGTTTGACTGAAGAGCTCATCTGGTATTTTGGAAACCCTGGGACTCTGAGCCAGAGCGAGCCATTATGTGGGCCAGTCGTGAGAAGCAGAAAAAGTTGTCTCCCAGTTGCTTCTCCCACCACTGACAACCTTCCCTAAGTGCATTGTGAGCTAATTTCCCCCCCTGCTTTTACACAAAGTAAAGCATGAATGGAGAGAGYGTTAGGTGGGCTTGCTAAGCTCAGGGGGGGGGGGGAGGAAGGATGGTGGTTTAGGGTGGGAGAGGGGCAACCCTGCAGACCTCTTCTCCACAGATTTCCTCATCTACTCCTACTCCTTATACTGGAAGAGCCTGGGAGAAAATCTTACATGAGGTGAACATCCATTTTTGCTCTGTCCGTCGGCTCCGTTATGTTTTCTTGGAGATGAGCTGTTAATAGGCATGGGAGTTTATCCAAGCGCTTTTATCTGGTGCAGATAATCCCTTAGATTACTTCTTTCCTCTCTTCCTGTTACTAGAAAATAATATCTTTGAGAGAAGCCCCTTTCCCTGCACTTATCCCAAATGTACACGTATGTTCTCATAAAGGCAATGTGCCTACCATGCAACTAACTTCCAGTTTTGGTTTTGTTCTTTGTTTTCTAATTTAGCTGATTAACAAGATACTTGTTCTATCTTCCCATTACCTGAAGGACTTACACATTCTTCTACAGAAAATCAGAGGCAAGTATCAAGCCTGTCTACTGTGAGTTTGTCCCTGAAGAAATATTTTACAATGAGCTGAAAATTACACAGTGTCCTATAAAAAATAGAAATGTAAGTTAGATTTATGCTTATCCCTTTCGGAAAAAAGTAGCAGTCAAGGGAAGTTGTATGTTTTAACCAAGTTTAGGATACTGAGTGAAACAGCTGTTGGTATTTAATATTGCTTTCTTGACCTCTTTCACATATTTGTGCCTTTGGAAGCCAACTGACTTTTTTCAGTGGAGATTTCTGGGAGCTAAGTGTTATTATAGTGGTTAAAATAGCTGCTGCTCGCTTTTATCAGAGAACAGGCACAAAAAGGGCATAAACACATGTGTAAAAATCTCAGCTATGATCCCATTTGATAAACTTTAACTACTCAAGTGCCTTTCTTTTAGCCGTGGCTTTCTGTAAGATCTGATTTTGCACCACATTTCAACAAAATATCTATTCTAGACTATTTTGGCACACCTTGAAAAGCAGAAGAGAAGATCTAACGCTTTAGGTATGCAGCTGGTCGGAAACCATACAGTTGTCAGTGAGTCACCGCTGAGCTGGGAATCAAAGGGCTCTACCCTGAGTCTGGTGGTATTCAGTATTTTCACCAGTGATTTGGATGATGGAGTAGAAAAAGCGCTCCTTGAATTCCTGGGCAACGTGGAGCGGAGAATGGCTGCAGATGTGCTGGAGGAAGAATTGCACAACCTGCCTGAAGATCAAGCTCTAGAGATGTCTCCTTCAGTTCTAGGTCCAGCTCCCCTTTTAAGAGATACCTGTTTGACTTCTACCATCTGCACCTTCTTTGCTTGCACACCTCATGCCTCTGGTGGTGTCAGCCCCTGGGGAACAGCGCTCCACCTCACAATTCAATCCCTTTTCTGGGCCTCCTGGAGGCTCTCTTCTTCCAGGTGGACTGGTTTTAACCAAGCAGGGTAGTAGCAGGAATGCAAAAGTGCCATCCTGACCGAGGAGATCCCCTCCCCTTCACCTGTTGAGGCTATGAGTGACTGGGGCTGGATGGGTGGCAAGGCAAGGAGATGGGATTAAAACAGCATTTTTGCTTGTATGAGGTAATCTATAAATACGAGTCAGTGAAAAACTTTTCCATAGTTTTAAAATATATGTCATCAAAGATAGATGGGGGGGTGAATTGCTTAGAAGGACTCTCTGCAGGGAGTTCAGTGGAAGCCTGGACAACTGCTTTAGACTAGATGCAACTCCTAGATAGTTAAAATTAACAGCAACATATCTCACCCTATACATATACACAAAAAGAGCAGCTCTTGTCTGGGAGAGCTTACAGCCCACGTCTAATTGATTGCCATGTGTTTTTCATTTAAACTCATTGTTAAAATGGAAGAAAGAGCAGCAAAATCCTTTCAAAAAAGTTTCAAAATATCTTTCACTAGTTTTTGTCTTCAGATATAATTGGCCAAGGAGAGTGGTGGACCCAAGTTGTACTGTGCTAGCAAGGCTCCAGGCAACCTATATACATGACTCTCCTTTCTAACCCTCCCATGCCATCCAGCTCCCACTGAAGTCAATAGCTATCTCATGAGGGGTCACTGTTTGGTATCCCTGTTTGTGATATCTGAACCAGATGGAAGCTATAAAGTACAAGGCGCAACTATTGTTCTTTTTGACGCAGAACTTGAGACTATCTAGGCCAAGGGAAATCTTTTCTACCCACAAAAGTCCTAGTTTCCTATATTATGACCTATATCAACAATATTAAAACTCAAAGCTATACTGTTACACTGATGACTTTGTTCCATTGACTGTACAGCTCAGTCAGTACWTATAAAATTGCAGGATGCATTTAATGTAATTCAATTAGATTTAATTGAATTAAAACTATTATTAAATTCAGCCAAAGGTAAGTCTATGGAATTTTTTTTCTAATAACTCAAAAAGCTCAAGTCTGGATGAGTTTAAAATAATAATCCTACAAGAGAATATGATTGAATAAGTAAGAACATACAAACATTTAGAAGTCYAGCTAGATATGAAACTGAACTTTATATATCACATAAATCAGTCATTACAAAAATGGAAATCAATTTGGGAGGGTTCGCTCAACCTAATTTTTGCTCTGCTTTTAAGTATTTAAAGAAAGATTGATTTCGTGCCATTTTAATTGGCTTAATCCAGCTAAGTATGGAGGCCCCTGTGTTAACGTAACAAAACATCCTTTATCATCTGGCCATGGGGAAACTCTTAGAGATGTTGCCCTAAGTTGTAACAGCCCCTGACGCTGAAGACCTTATATCTTATTTTTCCTAACATGGCATTTTAAGCAGCTGCTCCGCTACTTTCTTAAGAATTCCAGATACCCTGCTCCAAACAGTCACTGTTTTCAGCCAACTCTTCTTTTCCTTCCTTTCTCTCTCCTTTAATGTCTTCTGTGTTGAAGACATGTAGTGGGACAGTCAAATAATAAGAAAATGAATTAAGGAGACTGCAGCCCTGAGTGTTTTTCCATGGCAGCAGAAAGGCAATTAGGAGTCATTCCTTGTGCCATTGGTGAGAGTGMAAATGTTTATCTACTGGTTGTTATAGTCACCAGCATGGAACTGAACATACACTTAAATACCCAAAAAAGTGCCAGGCATTGCYTTTTGAGTTAATGGAGTACTTCCACTGTACAACAGGCAGGATGAGTTGTTTTACATCTTCTGTAGCCAAGTACATTAGGTACATCTTGCTTGCCAGCTTGCATGTCTCTGATATGGCATGGGCATGGCCAGGTAACCGAGGGGCAGAGGGCTGATGGAAAGGACCTGGGTGTGAAAAGGTGGGATGGGACCACAGCCTCGGATGGAGCCTGTCTCCTGGGTACGTGTACAAGGTGTGTACCAGTAAAAGTGTCTTCCAGCAATTAGTAGTAACTCTAATGTGAGGATGTAGTGATTGGGAAACTAAAAGTTAGTTGTTGCTTTGGTTGAATGCTCATGGAAATGGTTTGCTGAAACTATAAAAGAAAAGAGTCTGAGAGACTCTAAACCTGATTCACAAAACTTCCATTATACCAGATATATTAATGTAACCTTCATCGTTCTGCTGGTAACACAGGGCTTGGCTGGTCCTGCCCTGGTGCTGGTTGCACAGGGTCACGCATTGCTTCATCGGATCCGTTTTGTTGCCAAACCAGAATGGTTTCCCCTGTAGATGGCTCTATTTTCCTGCACAATTTCGGGAGCGCTGTTGCTTTAGAAACACCACGTAAACGAGATTGTGCTAGGGCTTTCTTTTCCTCTTCCAGGGGGGTGTTATGTTTAGAAAGCAATCGTTGGGATTAGATGCTCTTTAAAATGCTGGCTCTGAAGACAGCTGAACTGTGAATAGTCAGCCACTTTCCACAAAAAATATTTTTTTGGTGCTTGATTTGGGACTAAACTTTCAGAGAAAGGCTCCACCTGAGTGCCTAAGAATCGCTGTTTGAGATGCCCTGGGCTGCAGCAGCTGGTATCAAGGTACTGATCAGAAGGATGAGGGTCTCCCGTAGTTTCCATGTTGTATCTCCCAACTTGCCGTGGGTTTTGACACTACTTGTGGCACCTCCAGTAGTACTAGGTGCCTGGTTTAGGCAACTGGAGTGAACCCAGAGTTTCGGCTTTCTGTGTATATGTAAAAAGGATGTCTTACTGTTTAAGAGAAAGAAGAAAGGGAGAGTTTTCACTCATTTTCTTCTTAGCACCTGCAGCCCAGAAGGTGTTGCTGTGGGATGAACTGGCATCGTGACTGCTCACCCTTAGCAAAACTTAAATATCCAGTGGAATGCTGCATCACTCTCTGGGCCCAGCAGCTTGGGTGCCCTGGCGTGGCACGGCTATCAGGTCCTGAGAAGGCAGGTCCCTGTTGGGGAGGTTAAGGAAGAAGATAGAGGGAAATTGCCTTTCTGAGTCAATTGGACAGAGGGATTATAATGTTTAAATTATGGTGTTCAAGAATAGAATCTGAACCCTAAAACAAATGTGATGATGGCAGTGAGACCTTTCTGGGGTGCAGAACAGACACTGTCTAAATGCAGACAAGGAACTATAATACCTGGAGATAAGTCCTCCTATGCCATGGTTGAGTTACATCAGGAGAACAACTTCATTTGGTGCTGGTGTGTGCTGGTGGTGGAAATTATCCTACACTGGGGCTAGCAACCCACCTGAGCTCACCTAGCCTCCCCACCTGCTAAAAAAGAAACTGTGAACCCAAAAATATTTGGGAGAGATGAGAAAGTTCTGACGAGTCTCAAACTCCTGAACTATATGCTGCATTTTGGCACTGACACTACGCTGAGCTATCTGTTCAATGCTTGCATGAATTTCTATCTGTTCAGCAAATGTGGTAACTTAGAGATACTGAAACTGGAGATTACCTTTTCTAGTTTCCATCAACAGCAGGAACCCGAGCCGGGAGTGCTGGGTGAGCTGCTTGTGCTGAGTGCAGGGACTCTCCTTCGTGAGCTGCTGGCTGGGACCCACCTCCACAAAGAGGAAATGAAATCACCAACCCACAGTCATTGAGAAGAAGCTTGGCAGAAAGTGCTCCGGGAAGGTCTGGTAAGGTCACCTGAAGCACACTCTGGGCATTGGCGTTGGAGAGGTGCWTGTGGGATGGATTTGACTACAGTTTCAAACTAATTGTGAATGTAAAACCAGCCCTGAGTTGGGGTACGCCCCAAAGTGTTGCCCCAAATGCATAATATATTTGAGGCTGAGCTTGGTCTCTCTTGTTTACAAATATTSCTACCAACAAAGATCATTCCCAGAGGCATTGTTTTCCTGATAAATCTGTACCAGTATAGAAAGGATAGATAATAGAAGGAACCTAGTTGTCTAAACAATGCAAGACTTTCTAAAGATTAAATTATTGTAAATTATATGTTACTTTTAAATGAATACCTAGAGAGACCTGAATACCCAAGAATTTTTCAGAAAGGGCAAAGCAAATGATTAGAGGTTGGAGAGTATCCCATAATATGAGATTAAAAAGATTACAGCTATTTAGTTTAGTAAAGAGACTAATAGGAAGTGACATGACAAAGGTATATAAAATAACGTATGGCACAAAGAAGGTCAGCAGGTGCTCCTATCTATCCTGTCTTGTGAAAGAGGCACAGGAGGATACCTAATTAAATTAAAAGGCAATAAATTTAAAACTGGTAAAGAAAATGTCCTTTTATGTCACATATAGTTAATCTGTGGAACTCACTGCCACAATAAATTATGGAGGTAAAGACTTTTAGTTGAATTCAAAAATCTATTAGATAGATAAAAAAAGACAGAATTGTCAAAAACATCCAAGTTCTGTTTTCAGAAGTAACTTAGGATCTTATGCAGAAAGAAACGCAAGCACCATGCCGAACTCTTTTACGTTAAACACTTGCTGGATAATACATAAACCATTATTACAGCAGGGACCAGACTGCCAAGTCTTGCTCTTGCATTTTTCAATTAAAGAATTCGGATTTTTTTTATTAACAGAACATCTGAAGCAAGAAAATATGCCCTTTTGGGGTAACTGGGAAGCTCTGGGATGAGGTGTGCTTGGGGGGCACAGGATCTCCTCAGTCAGAGGAGGGATTTGGGCTTAGGTCCATAATATCTTCACTGTATTCTTGAGTTGCCATCCTGCTTGTTGTAATCCTTAGGCTGCCATGAGACTTCTTTATTCCTTGGAGAGCCTCATACTGCTGGTGTATATAGGTGTGATCTGGGCATCTCTCTCCTCTTCTTCTCCCCTCCTCGGAGCCCTGGGGGTCAAATACCTAATTTCTGAAGCCCAGCTGAGCATAGGCACATGGTGGACATCAAGCCAATACTGTGGTGCTTCCATATGGATACATGATACCAGGGAACCTGAAAATCAACCACAGGTGCCCAGGGAAGGCAAGTAGGGGCTGAATGGGGAGGGGAGTGTTTGGTTGTGATTTTGTATTGCATTTTTGCTATCTATAATTATGTTTTCGATGTCTTAGACCTTCACTGGAGCTAGTCGTATATGTCTTACTTCTAAAAATAAGATTTGAGTGCTTAAGTAGGCTTTTTAGAAAATACTACCCTAAATKAGACTTTTGTTGTCATATCCATGCTATTTTAATGGAATAACAAGACAACTGAGGAATAGCAGGAAACATGGGAATACAGGAGACAACTTCCTCAGGACTGTTCTTGTTTTTGGTATCTGCTTTATGCAACGGAGATTGACTCCCGTGGAGCCAAGCCRTTTCACATCTAAATGGGAAATGTGTTTCCTGGTTCAGCCTCCTTTGACTTACTCAACAGTAGATGCACAACACAGGAAGGGAGATGTTCACGCAAATTAGGTGTTGCAGGGAGGATTGGGAGAGGTGAGATCAGTTTCTGGCTTTTGCAACTGCACAGAATTTCTAATCTCTCCTTTGTTTTTAATTTCTGTGCGTTTGAAACATGGATACTCCTTTTGTTCTACAACTTTCTGTCATGGTCATTTAGTGTATTAATACCAATTAATTAAGAAACAAGAACTTTCTATGTGAATATAGTTCTATAACCACCACTGGAAATAGAAATAAGTGTAATTAAAAAGCGTCTGGGATTTATATAGGGGCTGAAGGGACTTAGGTACTCAGCTCGTTCTTGCTCTTCAAAACTCCACCTAAAATGTTATTGGCTTGTGAGTGATTAGCTAGATATTTTTAGTGACTCTATCGTATATTGTATTTAGTAATTCTGGACTCAGGATAGGGAAGGTCCTCACGGATCATGAGGTCCAGGCTTCTGATATTTCAGGCAGTCACATCATATATTCCTCTTCATTTATCAGGCTGAGTTTTAAAACTAGTTAGGATTTTTGCTCCCCACCCTGTCGTAGGAGTTGAGTCTGTTCCAGAATTTGGCTCTCCTGGTGGCTGGAAACTCTCTCGAAACATTATGTACAGGACAAATAATAGTGACAATTAATGACAGACAGGATTATTTATGAATACTGGTGTGATAGTCTGTGAAAAAGGAAAATATAAGGGAAATATAGCTTAGGATCACATCAAGTGATCTATTTCCAGCAGAGGAGAGAAAACCAATAGCCCTGGGCAAAGCATCGGTGCAACCTCGTAGGAAATACTGCAGACGGACCTAGACACCCCTGCGCACAGAAGGACAGGGCAGGTAGTGTGCCCAGAAAAATAAAAACCCTTTGAGAGGGGACTGYAAGAGCAGGATTTACTTGGTCTAGCAAAAAGATGTCTGTGAAGAGGCTATAATTACCATCAGTGCACACGAGGGGAACAAAGAGCAAGGAGGAAAAATTGTTAGCCTAAAATAAAATATTGACATGAGAACAAGTGGCCATAAAAGAGTTTGGCTGAAAATTGGAAGAAGCGGTATTGAAGGTGAGGGGACTCTGGCATGGCTTTCCAATGGCAGCAGGGACAGCAGCAAACTTACCTGCTCTTAAGATTCCCCTTGGTCAATCTCTGAAAGACCGAATTTGCAACATTTGACCATGACACCATCAGTGATCCAGAAGTTCTCTACTGACGTAATTTCTAAAGTAAGTGTATGTAAATTTCATTGCAACTTTGTACAAAGCTGGGTTTTATATACTAAACCAACAGATATACCTCAGCTTCCTCTCTTCTAGCACATACTGTTCTGCTGTAGTTACAGAGAGGAACAATTATCTCCCCTCTTAGTCTTTGTCCTGCCAACCTAAAATACAAGAAGCACTATTTATAAGATAGGCTTACTGTATCCAAACCATCTGTTCTGTGAACCTGGCTAGTTTGAATGGATATTTCTTGACCATATGAATAACCAGAACAATTTTTTTTTCCCCTTCTTTAGAGCAAATGTTTTTTCTGGTTTTGTTTGTATCCACCATCATTTAAACTCTGAATTTGAGTAAGTTGAGATCAAAATCAGTTAAAAATATAATTAATGTACGTAAGTTGATACATTCTGTGCCGGGACTGGCTCTAACACAAGGGACAATAACAGCCTAATTCTAGTTTATCTTCAGTACTCTGGCTCATAATGGAAGTGACAGACCTCTGGCAGTGCTGATGGGTGCTCTAGCAATATATATTTCACCAATTATCTCTTTAAGATAAGGAATTTTCACAATTAGGAGAGCCTTCTCATTTTATATGAAGGCTTGCCCCTTGATCTGAGATACTTCTGGGTTTTGGGAGGCAAAGAAATGTGTTTAGGATTTGAATACAGCCAATGGAAAAAATAGTTCGTTTCAATAAAGTTCTGTCCCTCTCATGGATGGGTGGATTCTGTGATCCACAGCATGCAGGTGATATGACAAAGGKAGCCACTACCCACTGTTACAGAGCAACTTAGTAAGTTTGCTTAGCAACTTCAGTAAGTTTGCAGACGACACCAAGTTGGGCGGGAGTGTTGATCTGCCTCAGGGTAGGAAGGCTCTGCAGAGCCTGGACAGGCTGGATCGATGGGCCGAGGCCAATTGCATGAGGTTCAACAAGGCCAAGTGC